>SNQJ01S0000413.1:325340-354049 GCA_010110895.2 Picea sitchensis
CGAGGAAACCCATAAAGGGAGAAAGCCTCTTCTTCTTCGAAATGATAGGCAGTCTTTTAAGTTCTGTACATCATCTATAATTGAGCACCAACTTAATGTGAGGTGCTACCTCTATTTTACAAGCTGCAACTTGTTTGAGAGCGCCAACTCTCTTGTTTCTCTAGCACCCACTAGAAGGAAGCACAAACTCCCTTAATGTTCCAGCACCAACTAGATGGAAGCACCAACTTCCAATTACATAGGATCCAACCTATATAACAAAGAACACTTGTTCTCCCTTGCACCACCCTACCACCCTGGAATATAAATGAATAAATAAACAACCAACTACACAGATAAATCGATTCTTACCACTTCTTCTCTGTTCTGTAAATCTGGTCTTCTTCTAACTGTTCTGCAATTCTTCTTTTCCTTTGTCTGTTCTACAATTCTTCTTTGCTTCAACTTGTTCTGTCATTCTGCTCTATTTCAAGTCTTTTACTCATCTGTTACTCTTCTCTGAGTTTTATATCACACTGCGCACATTTTCAGTCTCACACTGCACATATTTTCAGTCTCACACTGCACATCCTATGATTTTCCCTTTCTTACAGTTTAATTCATTTTTCGTCTAGAAAAACCAACCACGCAAAGTCTGTATCTTTTTCTTTTATGCACCACACCCACAACAGTTACACTTCACATCTTCTTAGGCAAAAGAAAACCGTCTAAGCAACTGAAGTGCCAATTGATCAAGAATCATGAATCAGTTTTTCTAATTGATTTGTAACTGTTGAATTAACTGTGAGAGAGAACAGTAGCCCTCCGATCATATTCAAGTTTATCTGCACCATTGGATGAACTTTAATAATCTTGCCTTTAAGTTGGGTTTCGGCATTTCGGCATTCCTGTGGCCAATTGTCTCGACACTTCATGTCGTGATCTCTGAAATTCCGATACAGAGATTTTCTGCGCTAGCTCCTTCCTCTATATGACCATGGCCATGACCAAGCGCTTATGCATAAAGTTCTTTTCATGAATTCACATTTCGTGAATCTGGAGATGAGGCATCTCAACTCTCCAAGTCGGGATCCCCAAAACTCCAAAATGGAGCTTATCTGAACTGATTCCTTCCCTTCTCGTGACCATAGGTTGTGCCAAAAGGCGCTTCATATTTTGCAAGTTTATAAACTTCATCGAGTCTAATCGACGGTTGAAATCTCCATAGATCCGACGGTCCAGATCTTATCGCGATCTCGCATCTTGTGAGTTTCTACACCATGCTCCGTTGACTCCAAGTCAACGACTTGTCCTATGATTTGACGGTCCAGATATGATCTTAATTCAATGGCTCAGATCATATCACGATTTCGGCGTTCTTGTGGTTATGTTTCTTGCCTCTCCAAGTTGCGATCCGTGAAACTCCGAAAAGGAGTTGGATCAACGGTAAATATCACATCGTGATCTGATGGCTGTGATTAAATCGCGATTTCGCATATTGCGATTTTGGTGGTTATGTTTCTTGTCTCTTCAAGTCGCGATTTGAGAAACTCCGAAATGGCGTGGGATCAACGGTCCACGATCTCGATGAATCTATGGTCCATATCTCATCGTGAATTCGCATCTCGCGATTCCTTCGATGGAGGTTCTTGTCAGTCCAAGTTGCGATAGGCGAAACTCCGAAATGGAGCTTAGATCAATGGTCCATGATCTCGATGAATCTACGGTCTAGATCTTATCGTGAATTCGCATCTCGCGATTCCTTCGATGGAGGTTCTTTTCACTCCAAGTCGTGCTAGGAGAAACTCTAAAATGGAGCTTAGATCAATGGTCCACGATCTCGATGAATCTACGATCCAGATCTTATCGTGAATTCGCATCTCGCGATTCCTTCGATGGAGGTTCTTGTCACTCCAAGTCGTGATAGGAGAAACTCCAAAATGGAACTTAGATCAACGGTCCATGTCTTTTGGTGTATTAATGGTCAGGATATTTTCGTGATTTCGCAAGTCTTCATTGTGTCTGCATCGGGATTTCAAGATTTCGCAAACTCGCTTCACCTTGAACTTTTAAAGATCGTACAGATTCTCCTAGATCCTACAATGGTCGATCCTCGCGCTTCGATCTAATGCTCGAGATCTATCCTCCATATCTGTGTGCTCTTCTTGTCTACATTGAGATCCGACAGTCATCGGGAATTCTGAATTGTTGATCCAACGATCACTGTTGCTGCTCCTCCCCCATTATCACTGCACTGCTGATCATGCTGATCTTTTCCATCACTATTCTTGCCAACAATCCTCTGCACTCTCTTCTAAGCTTATTCAAATCTTCTCTGTAGCGTCTTCTCATAATGCCCATCTATTACATACTTTTTGTACTCGTGCCATCTTCATTGTTGTACTTGCCATCAATGAGAAGCATTCGTTGTTTGTTAAATATTTGCCAACAATATCGTCTGGGAAGTAATGTGGGGACTCTCCTGACTCTGAACCTACCAAAAGAAATCCCGACGACGACCAAGGGGGGGAGTGTAATGTATTATATTGTTTTTATTATTTATTTATTTATTTATTTTTCACTTTTTTGTTTATTTCATTTCTGATGTTATTTGTTTTATTTATTTAATTTTGTGTGTTATCAATTTTGTTTTTATATTTTTATTTATTGTTTATTTTTTATTAATTTTATTTCATTTTCATTTTCATAGATTAAATAGTTTTTAGCAAATAAGATGAACAAAAAACCCAAATTGGCATGATGGTTAACAACATGTGTTTATTTCTTGGAGTTCACAGGTTCAAATCGAGTGGGTGGTAGGATAATTTTGGTAATTTTTATTTTTTACATTAATGGGGTAATTAATTTGGTTTTTTACATAGGATTAGGGTAATTAGTTTTTATTAATTTTTGTTAATAGTTGTAGATAGATGTAAACTAATTTAAATAATTTGGTTTTCCTTGATTTTTATCTTAACTTTATTTTTATTTTATTTTAATTATTCTCCTAATGTTAAAAATAAATAAATAAAGATAGATCATGTTACAAGCTGCGGGTCCCATGTTGCTTAGGTTATTTTCCAACTATAAATAGGGGATAATCCATTTCATCACTAAGTGTTGATCTCCTATGCAGGTGGGATTTATCTTTTGTAAGTTCAAGAATCAATGGCCCAAATTAACCCACGAGCTTGATCAATGGTTGCTGAGTGACCATTTTTAAATGACCATAATTTTTGCTACATGTGTTGGAATGAGGCATGTGATAACTCATTGGAAATGTGTCAAATACAGGAACTCAATTATGTAGGTATCTCATCCAAATAGGTGATAAAGACATCAGGAAACACAAAAAATGACACCCATGGATTTGGGGGGGGAATTGTCCATGCCATCTTCAAACAATCATATTTGGAGCTATGGGAAACAAAACCAAGCCCGGGAGTGCTCGATGGAAAGATACAAAAGATAATAATAGGTTGGGATAGAAAGTGTTGGATGATGTTGAGAATAAAATATCCAAAAATGTGAAACATAGGTGGAACCTAAATTTGGATGAAGAACCGAATATATAGACTTGAAACAATCATATCTTGAGATACAAGCGACGAAATCAAACCAGGAAGGGCTCAATGGAAATATGAGATAGAGTAGAATAATCCACAATGATTTCATTTAGCATGCCAAAGCCATAAATTCCTAGAAACGTCGGAGGAACATAAGATAACGTCAATGGATAGAGTCAATGATTGTTTTTAAACAAATATCATTTGCAAACTTCCTAAGGGTGAAAAGGATGACTCATGAGTCTATTCAACTTTTCTTTGAAGCACTCACATATTCATTTTCGAAATTTGAGAAAATAAACTTAAGGAAAATGAAACGAAAAGCCATGAAAACTGAAGAGTCTCTCTCTTAACATATAAAAGAGAACTCATAGCATAGAGAAGGGACTTTTTCCCTTTGTAACAAAATATGGTATTGTTACTTCTGAGTAATAAATTCATGAGGCATTTCAGAAACTAGTGATTTTGATGAGTGTATATGAGACTATTATTTATGCATTTATCTTTTTCTTCAGTAGATAGGATTCTATTGTATGAATTATTTCCGCACTCGGTTATGTCTACTTATGCTATCACTTGTTTCTTTGTGGGCACATAAATGATGTTATAGATGCATTGTACAACTAATTTTTGGTGTATTTGAAACATTGTTGCTATAAAATATCATTATCATACATGAATTTTATTTTATTCTAATGATATTACCTCTCGTTATACTCACTCTTCTAGTTTTTCTCCTAGGATAGATTAGAATTATTTAGGATTAGATTATTTTTCTTTTATTTTATTACCCTTGGGATTAAATAGAACTCTTTGGGGGGCATTCCGTTGTCTTTCCCCTTTTATTTATTTTAATTTTGAGGAGAAGCGAGACCCATAAAACCATATAAAATGTTATACCGAATGAGAGTATTTCTAATTGGGACCTCCCATCGGGCATTCTCCCTTAAATGATTGACATGAAATTTGGACCCATCAACACACCCAAAGTTGAGTTGAGAGTTTCAAGGTCTCTTAGGCCTAGCTTTCCCAACAGCCTTGGGTGATAGAGCTTCTCCCAGGCTACAAGAGCCCACTTGCATTCGTTGGTGGCCCCTCTCCGTATAAATGTTCGTTTGATATTGCAGATAACTTTGAGGACATATTTAAGGGTGGAAAGAGATAGAAAATGATACAGTGACATATCTTGAAGAACATATTTAATAAGAATTAGTTTGCTAGGAGAGTTGAGGATTCTAAAGGTCCACCAATATAAATTTTGATCCATTTGTGTGAGAAAATCCTCCCAGGAAGAGTTGCATAAGGAATTGTCCACCAAGGCAGATCCAATATATTTGAATGGACAGGGGCTTCTATGGAAGTTGAGGATCCTAAAAATATGAGTCTGCACAACAAGGGGAGTGTTAAAGAAAAAAATATGAGATTTATCTTGATTGATTGAAGTACTTAAGGCATCCATGAAGTCTGAGAGAAATTTTTTGATGGCTTAAGCCTCCCATATTGAAAGATTCGCCATGAGCATCATGTCATCCACAAATTGTAGGTGCAATATGGGAATATATTTTCCATGTAGACACAACCCCATGATTTTGTTGTCTGATGTCGTAGCATTCATATCCCTCCCAAGGAATTCATCCATAAGAAAGAAGAGGAAGGGGGAGAGGGGATCTCCTTGTCTAATGCCTTGGGTTGGCATAAATGTGGTTGAAGGGGATCCATTAATGAGAATATAGAGAAAGGATGAGTAGGTGAGGGATAATATCCATTTGATCCATCAAGGGGAGAAGTCGAAAGATAACATTACATTATGGATATACTTTCAACTGAGATTTTCAAATGATTTATACATGTCAATATTGACAAGAGGCTTAGTGACTTTGAGTGAACGGATGACTTCATGGGCCAAAATAATGTCATGAAGGATTTTTTGTCCCTCAACATAGTTGGTTTTATCACTAGAGATGAGATAAGCGAGAAGGGACTTTAGGCAATTAGCTATGGCCTTTTTTATGATCTTGTAAAAAAATTTGGGAAGGGAAATTGGGTGAAACTTGTCGGGTTCATACTTACCTTATTATTTGCAAAGTTGCGGGAGTATTCCAAAATCTCCTAGGCATCTTCCTTGATCATAGGCCAACATGTTTGGAAGAAATATGTTGTGAATCCATTCCGAATTGACGCTTTGGTTTTTGGCATGTACATAACAACTCTTTCAATTTCTTTCAGGGGAAAGGGTCTTAGGAAGAATTCGTTTTATTCAAGGGAGATCAGACGAGGAATGTGGTGAGTGATTTTTTGAATGTATGGTCTTCTGTTATTGATGATTTGTAAGAATATATTTTTGAAAAAACTGATAATTTCTTGATCTATATCTACATGTTTAGTATGTTGGCTTCCTTAGTTGTATTTTATTGAGGAGATATTGTTTTGGTATCATCTATGAATCATTGAGCGGTGGAAAAATTTGGTGTTCTTCTTCCCATCCTTTAACCAATGAGTGTTGGATTTTTGCTTCGATGGTATTTCTTCTTATTTTCTTTGAGCTATTAACTATTCTTGTATCGGTTCTTTGGACTAGTTGATCTATACACCCTTCAAGTATCAATGATTATTGTTTTTGTTTCATTTGTGTTTCCAGGTCTTGTTTTTCCTTGAAAATATTGCCAAACTCTTCTTTATTCTAGTGACAAATGCAGGCTTTGACATGTTTGATTTTTTATTGGAATGGATACATTGGGGATGGATGTTAAAAAACTAAGAGAGATAACACAACAAGAAAGCATATACATAAAACCAATATTTATCCTAGAAAACCTTAACCAGGAGAGTTAACAACTAATAGATATATATTAACCTTGGCCAAATTGGCCAAGCCAAGCCAACATCGTCCACTGCGGGATTCTTACAATGGAGTATCTCAATCCATTAAATATGCTTCACCAGTTACAACCCTAATTCCTTTACCAAAAATAGATTACAATGCAAATACATGCATGGCCTCGAGATAGCCATTCAAATACATGAATGGAGTGGATATAACCATGTGAAGACATGCATTTCCATGTGATTACATGCATGGGAATGCATATCCATGAAAATACATGCATGGTTTGGAGATAGCCATGAAAATACATGAAAATACTGACATCAAATACCATGGGCCCATAAAATAACCGTAAACCCAACAATAATCAAATCAACAACTCTATGACCAAGTCAATATTAACCCAACACTCCCCCCTTTAAACTTGACTTGGGATAAAAACCTACACCCCTCAAAGTTTATAAATCTAATATCAGGAATACAACATGACCCCCTATCACCTAGTTCTACTTCTATACTTTATATCGGTGAGACATCAAACAAGGGATACACATGCCTAAATAGGTTTTACAACCATATTCGCATTTACATGTGATAAAATCAAACTCCATAAAAATTATTACAATTGTATGCCTGAGCACATGATGCTATGAAAAAAAACCTATTTCAGTGAGAGCATCCCTCCTGTTCCAAACATAACTACATAGAGCAAGTAATATTACCAATGTATTCCTAAGAACATGATGCAAGAAGCATATACCATATTCTTTACCAACATCCCTCCTTTCTCCAAATACAGTGAGCCAAAAAACTCATTCACTAAGTACTTCTTCCTTGATGCACTTACACCTATACTCCACATCTATCCACTTTATTCCCGAGAAAATGACGAAAAACCCATCTACCAACTTATTTATCATCATTCCCCCCTGCTCCAAATATAATGAACCAAAGTACTCATTCACTAAGTACTTCATTTTCAATGTGCTTCTACCTCTGCTCCACATCAATCCATTGTATGCTTGAGCAAATGATGCAAGAATAAACTACCAACTTCTTTACCAACATCTCTCCTTGATCCAAAGGGCTCATTCACTGAGTACATCATTTTCAATGCACTTCCTCCTATTATCCATTTCCATGTGTCATTCACCATAGTTCATAAACCCTTGAACCATCACTTAAATTTGTGTGCTTATCTCTCTTCTATAGATCAATCACTTTACCAACAATTTGATATGCATGGATATCAACATCATACCACTCTCATTGGAGAGTCAAGGTTTTCCTTGCTTGGATACCATGTTAAAAAACTAAGAGATAAATAACGCAAAAATAAAGAATTTACATATTACCAATATTTATCCTGGAAACCCTTAAACAGGAGAACCAACACCTAATAGATATCTATTACCCTTGGAAAAATAGGCCAAGCTAGGATAACACCATCCAATTGAGGATTCTTACAATGAAGTATCTTAAGCCCTTAAATAGGATTCATCAATTAAAACCCTAATTCCTTTACATAAATTAGATTACAATGGAAAGACATTAATGGCCTCGAGATATCCATGAAAAGACATGCATGGAGTGGAGATAACAGTGTGAAGACATGCATTTACATGTGAATAAATGCATAGCCATGCAAATACATGCATGGTGTGGATATAGCCACGAAAATACATGCAAAGACTCACATCAAATACCATGGGAAAACAAAATGAGTTACCCAATACACTGGGCCCATAAACTAACGATAAAACCAACAATGACCAAAACAAAAAGTCTATGACCAAGTCAAGATTAACCCAACAATGGAGAGGTCAGATTGTATTCCTTCCACTAGGTTTTTATTTTGTTGAGGAATACAAGGTGCTCAATCCAAAAAATCTCAAATATAAAAGGGCATTTGAGAGGTATCCCCGCGATTTCAATGATTAACTTGATGCACAAATAATTTGACCCATTGCACAGAAGGATTGTGGATGAGATGTGAATTCCTGATAGCATAAGGGATTTCTAATCTAAGAAGAAGTCAAGTATGAATGATATCTAATAATTTCCTCACATCTTGTTTTTCCAAGTGTGCATACCATTAGTGGTTTCAAGATCCATCCAATCCATCTATTGGATTAGTGAGTTGAAGTGATAGGAATCATGATCGAGTCTATGAAATCCCCCTTTATTTTCTTTGAGAGAAGTAATGATGTTGAAGTTACCTCATATTAACTAGTGGGTGTCACCTATGAGGTGATTGCCACTTTGAAGGGAGTAGAGAAACATGAGCTTATCAGGGATAGGGTTTGGCCCATAGACATTGGTGATATATCCATGTTTTGAGGAGCCTATAAATTGGTATTAAGAATCTAGGGAAAAGAGTGTGGAGATAAAATGGGATACTGAGACAATTTGAGGACTCCATATGATGGCTAGGCCTCTAGTGGATCCCTGGGAATTAATTGCAACAACAATAGAGTCTTTCCAAAGTCTGGAGGCTAGGATTAATATGTGGTCACTATTGCATTTAGTTTCTTGAAGCATAATGATTGTGGATTTTTTATGAGATAAGAAGTTTATGAGAATCCTGTGCTTTCTTTTTCCATTTAGACCTCTAATATTCCAGGAGACAATTTTCATGGTAAATTAGAGGAGGAGGAGGTGAACAAATCCACTAATGGAGGTAATCTTCCTAAATTTATGAGCATTTATCCTATTTCTCTAATGATCTATTTATTTATTATCCTCCCTCATATCTTTTAATCTCTGATGACATGGGGGGAGTCTTGCAAGGTATGGGATTTCAAATCAAAAGAGGTGGAGGTGGGATTCTTATATTGCAAAGAAAGTGTTGTCAATTCATTGGCTCTTATGAAGGCTTGCTTCAAGAGTTGGACCTGTTTTTTAAGGATGGATTAGAATTCTCTTTTCTCTCATGCTACTGTAATTTATTGATATTAACTAGTGAGTGTCACCTATGAGGTGATTGACACTTTGAAGGGAGTAGAGAAACATGATCTTATCAGGGATAGGGTTTGGACCATAGACATTGGTGATATATCCATGTTTTGAGGATCCTATAAACTGGTATTGAGAAGTTAGGGAAAAGAGTGTGGAAATAAAATAGGATACTAAGACAATCTGAGGGCTCCATATGATGACCAGGCCTCCAGTGGATCCCTAGGAATTAATTTCAACAACAATAGAGTCTTTCCAAAGTCTGGAGGCTAGGGTTAATATGTGGTCGCCACTGCATTTAGTTTCTTGAAGCATAATGATTGTGAATTTTTTCTGAGCTAAGAGGTTTATGAGAATCCTTTACTTTATTTTTCCATTTAGAACTCTAATATTCCAAGAGACAATTTTCATGGTAAATGAGAGGAGGAGGAGGTAAACAAATCCACTAATGGAGGTAATATTCCTAAATTTATGAACATTTATCCTATTTCTCTAATGATCTATTTATTTATTATCATCCCTCATAGATTTTAATATCTGATGACATGGAGGGAGTCTTGAAAGGTATGGGATTTCAAATCAAAATAGGTGGAGGTGGGATTCTTATATTGTGAAGCGAGTGTTATCAATTCATTGGCTCTTATGAGGGCTTTCTTCAAGAGTTGGACCTATTTTTTAAGGATGGATTAGAGTTCTCTTTTCTCTCATGCTACTGTAATTTATTGGAGGTCAAAGTCTCCTAGTGCCATCTCTTCTCCACTCTCAGAATTTGGTGCTTTAGGTGTATCTTCATTCATGTATTCCTCATTGTCTGGGGGATCTCGATTCATGGTTTTACTTATGTATTCATTTTCCTCTTCATTCCTGACTTCATTGTTCATAGCTGGATTGTTCTTTTGTCATGACTCCTTGAAGGTGGGGTTGATTGGGTCCTCCCTTGCTTGATATATATCCTTGTATTTTTTGTGGTCTTGATATTATTATTATTTGAAGGAGCAGTTGATTAGCAGACTTGTCTTCTGCAGTTTGGGACTTGCTCAAAACCCTCAACATACCTTTTGTTTTGGTTTAGTTCAGGGGTTGTTTTTTGGTTTAGAGGGAGCTCTCTGAACAAATGACCATGTTCATAACATTTTTGGTAGTGGAATGAGATGTGCTCTTAGTCAATATTTTTCTTCCATTCATCATATTGATAGCAAAGGAAAATCGATTCTAGTAGCGGTTTAGTCAAATTCATATATACGTAGGTGCGAGTGTAGGATGTGTAGTGACCTTTCCTAGAGAGATCTAATATTTTTACAAACAATACAAGTGAGTTTCCAATACCTTCCAGAGTTTCTAGTTCAAAAAATTATGAAGGGAGAGAGTAAAGGAGGATCTAGATAGAGGGTATCGTGAAGTATTCTTTGTCTAGGCTAAATTGTTCCATCCAAAGTTGGAGGTAAAGTCACACAGTTGAAAATTTTTTCTTGTTCTCAAAAACCATGTCTCAGTCTTCCAAGTTGGAGAAGGTTGTTGTACATAAACCTTTTGAACCTAGCTTGAGATTGTTTTGACCTTTGAGTTTCTAGTTGTGATTATTCCACCAAACCAGGGATTTTTTAGTGTGCTTAATGCCCATGAACTTTCCAATGAAGGTGTGATCCCTCATTTCTTGGATGCATTCCCCTATTATTTTTTATTTGATTTCATACTGTTATTTTTCTGCTTATTTTGGGATGCATCAACTGGTTTATGTTGTCTACCTTGGTCTTGAACCTCCTACTTTATTATTCGTAGTTGATCTAATATATGGTTTCTTACCCTATATTTTTTCATTCACCTCTGGTCCAAAACCATATTTTCTTGATGGATTTTGATCTGGATTATTGGATTTTTTTCGTCTTCTAGCCACAACTCCACTATAGGAGGGGGTGGCTCCCCCTCCATTGCCTGATGCAATGAGGTGAACTAGATCACTAGAAATGGTTGTATATATAGTGTTCAGACCCTAATCTCTTCTCTAAGATTTCAACTCTCATTTTTTTACAAATTATGTTAGAGACAACCATAGTTAATTTGAGCCAAAAACAACCATATAAATAATTAAAATAATAATATAATAATAATTTTTTTTATTATAGTCAATTATTATAATATTATTATAATTATTTCTATTTATATTGTTTTTATTATTGTTATTCTATTAAAATTATTATTATTATGATTTTTTTTTCCCCAAGGAAAACCTTAGATGGAAAAGAATCAAATACCTACCAAAAAACCAACCAAATGCCCAACATCATAGGCAACAACTAGTTGAGCTAACCCCTTGGGCAGGCTAAAACTATATTATTTATATTGATACTCTTATAAGTAGTTACATAAATATTTCTATTTCTATTAATAATTTTATGATAACTCAAATCAACTTGTTTACTAAGATGATATTAAAGAAGGGATATGGAAGCTTGCAAAAGGAAATGATAAAGACACAAAAGGCTATCAAATTTAAATTGTAATATTGAAAACTCTATCCTTATCCCACACATCCAAACCCTTTTTAATACTTTTCTAAGACAAGGATTTCTTAACAATGGACAAAAAATTCCATTATTACCTATCTACAAAATCAAAGACAAAAGCAATCCTTCTAATTATAGAACTATTGTAATTTACCCTTTAATGATTAATATTTTTGGATCTACTTGAGAAAAAAAAAACATGTAGTTGGCTACATGAAAAAAATCTTAGAGATAAAGGCCAAGCTTGTTTTAGAATGGTAAAGAGTGAACAATTGACCACATCATTACTTTTAGGATCATTGTTGAGCATTATAGAAATCTAGTAAATAAGCATTTTTTTATTTCTTTGCTTATTTGAAAGTAACCTTCGACATCGTCCCAAGGGGGAGTAATTTAAATTGTGTTGAAGACTTAGAAATTCCCTTTGAGCTTAGTATTTCCATTTATAGACTCCATTGACAAGCCATTTTCGAGCTTAAAAATAATGAAGGTTGGCTCAAAGATATTATTTACAACATTGGAGTTACAAGGTCAATATTTATCCCCTAAATTTATATTGATAGTTAGGAAAAGTATTAGAACAAGATCAATACAAAGTCACCAACATTTACTACCACACAATTATTCTAATTTGATATGATAATGACATTTCCCTTTTGAGAAAACATCTTGCAAACCTTGAAAATTAATTGAGTTCCCTTCAATAATTTTTCAATAGGGATACAATATATGGTGATAAACAAAGAACATGGCTATAAAATACAAAATGTCAACCAATTTTAAAATTTTGTTTCAATAATTAACCTTTAGTGATGGCTCACTCCTATAAATGCTTAGGTGTTGATCTCAATCATAAAGATAATTAGAATTTTATTATTGAAAAATGTTTTTTTTTACATGATGGAAAGTATATAACTTAGAAAATAACTATAAAGATATGAAATTTGGGATTAGGATAAAAATAAATCCCTTTTCTCTAACCTCATGATGCAAGTTATCCCCGATGGTTGTGAGGTTTGGGGTGGAAGCCTATCCTAAGAAACTTGGAAGAAAATTGAGAAAAATCAAGAACAATTCAGTACTTATGGCCTCAAATTTAAGAACAATACTCTCTACCTCATTCTCATCATGGAACATGGTATGTCCCCCATTGAATGTAGAGACCTAAAATGTTATATTCAATACAAATAGAATTTTGATAAACTTGACCAAAACAACCATCCCATATTTTCCCTACAATCATGTCCAACCCATATTCATCTAAAAATATGTTGGAAAAGGACTTTGATAAATCATTAAAATTTTGGCACATCCAAGATGCCATAATTGTCTCCCATGATGATGATATAAACTTGAAAAATGAAAGTGCAATATATATTTTCTTATGGAGATGTAAATATAAAATACAAAAGAAAACAATGTAAATCCCAAGTTTGGTTATATTTCTTATTACTAGTCCTCTAACTTGTTCATGTCATCTAAATTCCAATAACCTTGTTTCACTATGCACCTGTTTGTATCAAGTTCCTTAAACACTTCCCTTTTTACAATCTTCAGTTTTTTGTTTTTCTTGATTATATTTTCATGTGCTTTTAGTAAGATAGATTTGAATATTAGCATAGTTTGAGTGTGTCCCATCAGAATTTTAGTCTAATTCTATATTTTTTCTAAGTTGAAAAGAGAGACCGAGACGTTACAAGAATGTCACCATTCTTTTAGCACCTAAAATCCATCATTTTTAACGTGTCTTAGTCCCAAAAACCATGTTTATCGTCATAACAACATCCAAAATATCATGTAGGGAATCGTGTAGAAACATGATTATTGTCAAATGATGATTCAACACAAGGGATATCATTTAAAGAACACAAGAAAAATTCTTCCAGACAAGGAAACCTCTCCATATCTATTTCATGTGTAGGAGATTTTAAAGCTCGATGAAATTGAAACCTTAGCATCTGCAGGTTGATAGAAATCGTAGTCAGTGTGATGGAACCCAAGAAAAGTGGTCAACTTCTTTGTTTGGAACTAGAGGAGCTCAAATTATTCAAATCATATCCCGAGATTAAGAAAAAATTCATTGATGCGGGTTGGTTCAAATTCCGCTTCAATTTCCAGGAGCATCATGAAGAGATATTAATGTTGTTTGCAAAAAATCAAAGATACATGGACAATTCCCATAATTTTCTAGGTATCCAATTTTGGGAACAGATTATGGCCAAACCATAAATAATCAACTAAAATGGTTAAAACCCCACTTCGGGAATGAGAAAATTTAACCTAATCGTGAGCGAGTTTCAAAATTGTGCAGTGGATTAGGAGAAACTTTGTATGTTCATAATGGGATTTTACATAAAACCATCGCGGTCGTCTTTAAAATGCCTAGTCATCACCTAAATCTTCAACAAGAAAAGGCAACACTTCAAAGGATTATGCAAAATTGAAGGAAGTCCCCCCTATATCCAAATCAACTAGAGCTTGCAAGAGGAAGCTTCAACTACAATAAGAAGCTGAAATTAGACAAGAACCTGGATCCCCTATTTCAAGGCACGATTCTAAGTGTTTTGAAAGATTGTATACAAGGAGAATGGAAAAGAAAAGAGAATAACAACAACAGGAAGTCAAGTTAAAACCCGAAACAAAGGATTGTGATAAACCGATAGAGAAAACTACTGAGAAAAACCAGAGTAAGATGGAAAATGGAAAACAAGTTGCGGATTATTGTAGTAAGCCTATAACTAGAGCAACCAATAAAATAAGGCTCAAATCCAAGGCTTTATTCAAACACTCCCTCAAGAAAGAATATTTGTTTATCATAGATGAAGATGCAGTGGAGAAGCTTCGAAAGAAGATCCTAAGGTATAGGAAACAACCATCAATGCCAGATATATAATTTTCAATTCTAAAGCATAAACAGAGCAAGATCCTACCTATACCCCAGAGATAAACGAGCTACCGGGACCATACCTACAAGAATCCAAAATTATAGAAAATTTTGTAGAGAAGGAGATCATTGTGGGGTCATATTCAAAGGGTGTTGTAGGGATTTTAGACCCTGTAGGAGCTGATCTCCCTTAGGTTCTTCCTATACCTAAGACAGATATAGAGACATGAACAAAGGATGCTCCTAGACTTGATAATATGTCATAACACACAATCATACCAATTCTCTATCAATGAATACATGAACTTAGATAAACAATCAATTAGAGGGAAACATCCAACATATATTCTATTAATCAAGTAAGAAATATCACAACTTACAGATGTAAACTGAAGAGATGTCCTTCTTCCAAGCTCCTTGCCCAATATTTTCCACAAAAACTCCAGAGTAACCTTGATAGTTCTTCCCCCCTTCTCTCATGGGAAATGGATTGGTTCTTATAGGGATTTAGAGATAAGGCCATATGGTTAGTAGGATAAGATCCTCGGGCTCATAATGGAAGCCTTCTTGAGACTAAACCCCGAAAAATCAAAGGAAGGTCTCATCCATCACAACCAAGTCCAAATATGGGAGATTCTAGGCTCAATTGTGACTTATGCACACAAACAAAGCAACCTGGTTGCAACTTGGTAGTCAAGAAAGGGAGACCAACCCTTTCGATCGTAGACTTGAAGAAGGAAAAATGTGACCGAAGGGAAATTAGGCTAGAAAATCAAGGAGAAAGTGATGAAAGTGGTTGAATTGGGTAGGTGACCTCTAGGGGATTATGTCCCAAGGGTTACAGTTTTAATAACGCTGTAATAGATTCCCCCTAAAGTGTGAGGCTAGAAGAGGTGTCTGATGGCTAAAATACTTTACCAATAAAAGACACGAAGTTGTGGGAAAATAAGCTTGGAGAAGAGCATCGCTAGTCCTACAGAAAAAGATCCCCAAGGCAGGCATTCCCATGCTCGATAAGACAGATGAGAGAATAACCACCATAAATACATTGTAGATATATGCATGATGCAAGTGATGACCACAACATAATACACCATGGATCCATCAAGAAGAAAACATGACTCGATCATGGCCACGAAAGTATACATTTGGATCCATGAAATACACAATTGAAATCATAGCCACGACCAAGTACAAATGTGCATCTATGTGATGTCCCACAAAGCAGTTTGATGACTCAATAACTGAGAAATCATTGAAGTGATCATGAATATTCTCCATCATATCTTGGGAAATAATATCATCTAAAAATAGGGTGATCTTTCCCAAGGTCTTCATCCTTAATTCAAGGGGTATGAATCTATGACACACGAATAAATGAGTTGAAGTCAATCATGGTAGAAGTCGTCTGATTACTGATCATTACTATATACCGTTAACATATGTGAGGGATTCCCCTAATGATGATGATGGAACCCAATATATTTCATACAATCTATGAAGTGTGAATAAAGGAGTTGAATTCGAACACTCGTAGATTCACTCGACCAGAGTCAATGATGTAAACCCACTATCGAAATGTAAGGAGACCTGCCACTAATGTTTTCAAGTCCCAGGGTACGGAGGAGTTTATAGATTTCAATCCTAGATAATGAGATGGAGTTGATAGGGTGAAATATGTTGAAGGAGGGAATTGATGTATCCATCATCAATTGACATGAAACCGGTAAAGATAGATGGTGTGAAAATAATGGAGCACAATGGACACAAGGATGGTTGGGAGAAACATGTTGAAAGGAATTGTAGGTGGCTGATGCATATAAACTTCCCTTGAACAAGTATGCATGACAAATGGCTTGACCCAACAACATTAACTCAGATGAAGACCATAATAATTGTTCATGGACCGATAAGTGGAATGTGACACAATGATGGGAATGGTGGTCAATGAGAGAGAATGCATAACCCATATGTTGTATGTGGTGATAGAACATGTGCATTGTTCAAGGGTGAATCAAAGTAGTGACAACTTCCAAATAATGAAGATAACAAGAAAAAAAAAATCTAAAAATTCCCCACCATGATCGGTGAGTACTTCCTTCTAGTTTTACGAGATGGAGAAGGATAACAAATGATCGACATAACTCATTTGATGACAAGTCCCTTGACATATTGTTAACAAACTTGAGGAAGGAGGGGTTCAGTCCCATGAGTGGGTCCTTCAATGTAAAGTTTTAATGAGTCCAAATAAGGTAAACTCGATGGGATTTTTGTATTTAGAGAGTCTGAAAAGGTAGTAAAGAAAACTCCACAAGGGACTTTTTCATAAAGTTAGTATCCAGGGTCTAAAAATTATAAAATAATACCTAGGAGAACTTTCATAACCATAATGGATAGGGTTTTCCTTGTTTGTAAATAGTTTTATGAGACTGAAAAAGAGATAAACTATCGCTCAACAGACGTTCTTTATAATTCACTTTAATGCACATGAAAGACAACAAGATCGCTTGGCAATCTTTTCATTTTTTAACGAGTTTGAAAAGAGCTTAAAGAGTCCTCTATGATGAGATTATTTTTCATAAATAGTCTGTATGACTTGAAAAAGGGGTAAATGTATACCAAGTGGACGTATTTTCAAATTCATGAAACGAGTGTGAAAATACAAGCATACTCAATGATATTTTCTTTTTTAAGGAGTCGAAAAAAAGCTTAAAGAAGACTCCATAGAATGGTTCCATAGTTTATATTGATAGTGTTCATGACAAAAATCGGATTAGTATGTGGTTCCAAGAGAAATAAAAATGATAAATAGCCATAAAATGAAGAAAAGTAGCTAGTTCTAGTGTGAATAGGGTTAAAATGAAGCCATATATGGAGTAAAAAAGAGTGTTTTTATCTCATTTTACCCATTTACCTTTGTGAAATCTTGGAGAGCCCTTTTCTCTCCAAAATTTGGAGCGACGATTGTAGAGAGTGGAACCACAAATCCTTTAGCCTTCAGTTACCAAGTAAGAGATCGGATCCCAACTTATAAAACACATGTTTTATTTGTTCATTTCATCCATTTTTTTCGTTGTGGCAAGCCACAAAATTTTTGAATCTGTGTAGTCACCACTAGCCTCCTTGTGGGTGGCAACTAAATGGTTCGGTCACTCTATATTAAGGAGGAAAGCACGACCAATCACACCCAGGTTAAATTTGAGGGGAAACCAACCAATATGGTCTCAACTGGTCACTTTGTACGCCACATAGGGTCGCGACCAGTTGCTCTATTTTCCCAAGAGCATCGCAAACGAGTTGCTTTTTGTCATTTTTGCAAAAAAAATGATGATTTTGATTTGATGATTGGGTTTTGATAAAATTTTGTTGTGTCTTTGGTAGGTGTGGGAATAATGTTGGAGTGGAGAGAACACAAACATGAATTAAATGAAAATGATGCTATGGATGACACTCCCAGTATGGATTCTTTGAGGAATTGTGGGTTGTTAAAAAATTTCCAGTGTCAAAACATGTAGGCCCAACCTACTATGATATAGATTCTGGTGAATATGTGGGATCCAGACATGTGACATTTCATTGTATGGGATCAGGTATTGACCTTAGATATGGAAGATATATACTTCCTGATAGGATTGTCCCATCGTGGTGCCACATTGGTTCTGTTGGATGGTAAAATAGGAGGCGTCAATCGAGTCGATGACTATGTGGCACCATATTGTCACTCAGGGACTAGGAAGACAAGCAATAAGCTTCCCATTGGCCAGAGTAATGGATTTAACCTTATTCACTGTTTTATTCACCATTACATGGGGGGGAGGGATTACTAGGCCACACATGGCTTCGAGGAGACAGGTGGACTATGCAGTGATGAGTCTATCTCCTACGGTGTACAACTAGTGTCCAGCCATTCTGGAAAATATGAAGGAAAAACTGACCAAATGTAGGTTGGGATGGAAGAAACAATTTTTTTATGGATCCTTATTATTATATTTCTTCTTCGATCAAGTGCCTACATCGTTTCCATGGGATGTGGTGCCAGATGTTGGGTTCAAGGATCCGACGATGAAGAAATGGATAGATTTGTTGTCTCAACTCGGGGGTGGAACACAATTTCAATTTGATGCCAAGTTTTTTCGATGGTGGGATCGCCATATAGTAGCAGTAGATGATTACTCATATCACAGTTTGATTATCGTGATGATCTGGATATGGTTCTCCCCGAGGGGGAATTTTCAACAATGAGTTTGGTAAGAAGGATAAATTTACAATATTTTTTGATATTTTTAATGTTTTTCTGATTTTGTTATATATAATTTTTTTTGTGTGTAACATAACAAATAATTTTTGATGGGAATATTGTGCACCAACATGTCCAACGGGTATATCACCATTGGATAGGCAAAGTGAGAAGCTAGGTGTTGGTAGAGAACAACACGGTGGAAGATCTGATGCAGAGCTCTTGGAAGATGTCGAGGAGAATATCAATCGTTTGAATGTTGGTATTTGAGTGCTGCATATGGATGATATACCTCTATGTATGCAGATGAATTTAGTGGGTGTGGGGAACTGGTTCGGGTGCCTTTTGTGGAAGGTTGCACAGGAAGTTATTTTCTATAATGACCAGAGGGCTCCTTGTGATGACTAGTGCTCTTTAGTGCGATGCACTTTTGGTGCATTTTTGTTTTGCATATGTATGGGTGGAAAGCCCAATTTTGTTATGTTATATTGGTTTTGGATGTTTTTAAGACACACTTTATATATATTTATATATATGGACATATGGCTTTGTGATTTCTTCTTATGTATATGTGATGAATGATGTGTATAATGGTTTATACAGTGAATGTTGAATGTGATGCTTTTTAATGAAGTAGATGCCAATTCAAAACAAAATTCGCTAGTGAGTCAAGTAAAGAATTGAATTGTCTTGGTATATGTTCATAAGAGCTAAAATGAAATAATCCTTCCAAGAGTCATACCCTTAAATATTTCTAAAAAAGGATAGGATGTCGAATAGAATAATTCTAGTCGAGGTGTGAAATGACGAGCTTGGAATCTAGGCGTACTATCAGGTGACATAGTCCCAAAGTAGATGCTTTGGTCAGAAGTTCAATGACGACACTATATTCTGCAACATTTTTCATTGGAGGGCCTAGAAAGATTCCCCCAAAGCTGACTATATCATCCGTGGGTGAAATAATTACCTAGGTAGTGGATGTGATGTTCCTGGAGGTGTGACTAGCTCCATCTGTGTATCCAAAATAGGGCAAGGGAAACGACGACATCTATAAATCAAGAATTAAGCAGTATAATAAAATTTGACAAAGACTATCACATAAAGGGAAAAAAAAATCAACCATAGCATGCTATAATACATATGGTACAAAAGAAATAGATAGTGCAAGGCTTATTCATAGTAAGTTTTCAAGTAGAGCCTATTGTGGGGCTCCGATAATGGGTTCCCTTGGTAGTCTGATACCTCATAGGATCCTTTTTTAAGAACTCATGTAATTATATAGAGGCCATGCCATAAAGGTTCAAACTTACCTGCGCCTAATTTGTCACGGTCTTGCTTGTAGACCAAAACTAAATTTCCTTCCAGGAAGGTTAGAGGGTGTATTTTTTTATTGTATTGGTGTTTGATGCTCTTTTGATAAGACACATTGGCCATGATGGATTCTCAACATCGTTCATCAAGACAGGATGAATATAGGAGTCATTGTTCTTCGGTAGAAGTGTCAGGCAAGAGTTTGACAACTAGCTTGAGGTATCATATTTCACATTCAATGGGTAAAACGACCTCCAAACCATAGACATGTTGGAACGGGGTGAAGATAGTTGTTGTTTTGGAAAAGGTACGATATTCCCATAAAGTCGGGAATAACATTAAATTCCAATTGGATTTATGTTTTCCAATCATTCTTTGGAGTATTGTTTAGGGGAACAATATGCACCTATCCAAATGTTTTCCATGACCCCAAGTTTAACTAAAATATCAATCGAAATGGTTTTGGAAATATTTCACAAATTTCCTTTAGATAAAATAGGGTATGATGTAGAAGGAAAAAGGGATGGATCTTGGATATCCGTTGAAACAAGAGTTTGTATCTGGGTTTATTTCTTCTCTCCAAAGGGTAGGAAGGAGGATCGATGATGAAAATTATCCCAAGGTTTATCTTGTAAAGCCATGAATTCCATAATGGCTTCGTCTGAAGGAAGGACGATGTTGAGAAAGTCATGGGACAGTGAAACATTGGTATCCCAAGAGGGAGAGGAAAACTGATGTAGCTCCTCATTCAGTAGGAGACTAGAATGAGAATCATAAGATTATTTTATCGATTGTATTACTAAATATGCTATCTCAATTGGTGAGAGTGGCATACTGTCTCCATAATATTCCATATCAGATGAGTGAGGGCTTACCCAAGGGTCATTGAAACCGATGGGTGCACTGGTAACCTTGAAGATCATATTGATGGAGATGGTTGGGGTTATATCTCGTAGAGGGATGGAAAAAGTACCCATTAACGAGAGATAAAGGCCTACCCCGATGCTTTCTCATCCCAATTAATACTTTTCTATAAAAGGGACATTTGCATAAAGATTTATTTGCACATCTGGGGTACAAAAGTCAAGTTGTTCTACAGTGACAATCTTCCTTGATGGGGGGATTTAACAAGATGAAAGACACTAGATGAAAAAAAATTCATGGCATAAAAATAGGTGCGACCTAAAATAAAATTTTAGTCGAGTGTGGCATTGATCACCTCAAATTCTACCAAAACGGTTTTTCGCTCAAGTTCAACGGGTAATGTGGGGAGAATTTTGTGGGTTTTGAAAAATGGTCTTCAAAATATTTGAGGATGGTTTATGATGTGATAAGTTGGGGAGAACCAAGATATTTCCAACATGTCAAGGACATGATACAAGTTGTAGAACCTTCATCAAGTATTGCTCGAAAAACATTTTTATTAAGAGATTGGACAGTGTGTTGTAATGCTAGTTGGTGTGATAAGAGGGAATCATTGAAATTTGTGTCGAAGGAAATAACATTGGATTTTGCAGGGTCAATTACACCAATGGATGATAATAAATATTTACATTATGCGAGGTAGGACTGCAGTACTTCAAGGGCCGACATGGTGCAAGGATCTTGGGTGAGATCTTCTACTATACTATCGTGTTGGGTTTCTCGAGCATTAGAATTATGTGTAGTGCGACGAAGTACTCCCTTTGGAGGGAGTAAGGAAGGTTCAATAGCTGGTTTCTCTAGTGTGAGAGGGATATTGGGTGGGGTGGATGCAAGGGGATCCTTGGATAAAGAATCACCTTCCGAAGAATCATAATTATTGGCACTAGTAGATATGGTCGCAAATTTAACCATCAAGATGTTTACATATGGGGATTCAGGGTTGCTCCTAGGTGGGGTGCTTGCGTGCAGAACAAGTTGTTGTTGCTGGGGGGAAAAGGATATGTTAAAACTATAGGTGTAGAAAAGGATGAGTTTTTTTCAAGATATTGATGGATTTCGCCGAGATAAGCAAAATATTTAGTGAAATGATCCTCTTTACAAATCATGTAGAGATATTTGGCCTTTGGCTTGGGATTACCCTCAACATTTTTTTCTTGGGTCTTGGGGCCCGACTACTCCTAATAGTTTTTATTTTTCTTATTATTGTTACCCTTCTTTTTTCCTTCAGATTGTTGTGATTATTTGGGCACGATTGATTGCAGCAAATTAACCTCGGAGGTTTGGGTAGGGGGCTTACTTGGAGTGCTTGTATGGAAATATGAGCTATGATTGGTAGCTTTATTCGATTGGATGTGTTGCCCAGTCATCTAAACAATTGTATCTATAGAAATAATACCGATCATACCGTCGACATGGGGTCCAAGTGTAGGTTTGGTTGGATCATTCGACGTTCAAGGAGCATTGGGAATTATGTCATATAACGTGCCTGATTGAGAGTATACAAAATCTAAATACTGGGCTCGACTGATGGCTTGTTCCTCGGTGAAAAAGCCTCCTATGGTGACATCTCAAGATATAGGTGGAAAAAGAGATTTTTTGAGCCAATCAGATAATAATTGATCTGGGATTGTGACTTTGATTAATCATCACTGACGCCTCCACTCATTAATGTGATTTGAAATATGGGTGAAAGTTGATTGGCATAATGAGGTTAATATCTCAGTACCAGTCTCATAGAAGATAAGTAATTGAAAGTGTGTCGAAAATGCCATGGAAAGGGAATTAAAGTCATCAAAGGAGTTCCACAATAGTTCTATATACCATTTAGTTGTTGATCTTGTAAGGGTTCACTAAAAAAGTTGTAATCGGATGGAATCATCCATCAAGGAGTTCGAAGAAAACAATAGATGGAAAGTCATAATGTGATTGTTTGGATCTTCTCCAGGATTTTGGGAATATTGGATGGGAGTTTGGCAGGAATGGGGGGCGAAAAATAGGAATGGTGTATGGGGTCATTAGTCAATCATGAAAGATTAGGAAAATCTAAAGTTGTTAAGAATAAGAATTGTTTGTTGACCTGTGGAGGTGGGTTATATTGTCCTCCTCTGTCTAGATGTTTTTCTGGAGGTCCTTCTCCATAAGGTGGTCTTCCAGGCGTTCCTCCACCATAGGGTGGTCCTCTAGGGGGTCCTCCTCCATAAGTTGGTCCTCCAAGATATCCTCCTCCATAAGGTGGTCCTCTAGGAGGTCCTCCTCCATAGGGTGGTCCCCCAGGGGTTCCTCCACCATAGGGTGGTCCCTCAGGGGGTCCTCCTCCATAGGGTGGTCCTCCAAGAGGTATTCGTCTATAGGGTGGTCTCCTAGGGTGTATTCCCCTATCGGGTGGTCCTCTAGGGGGTCTACCACCATATGGTGGTCCCCCTCCACCATGGGGTGGTCCTCTAGGGGGTCCTCCTGGATGAGTGGAAATTGAAGGATTGGAAATTTGTTGAGTTTGGTTCCATATAGTATTTGATATTCCTAGGTAAGGGTGGAAAAATAGTATGATGGTGGTAGAAATAATAATGTGTCCTCATGTTGGGTGTTTCTTGGTAGCTAGGGGTTGCCCCCTACTTCATTGTTTCCCCTAGAGAGAATATGGCCCTGTGGCTAGGGGTTTCCCCCCAATGGGTGGTTTCCCCCATTCAAATAAAGGTTGGCGCTCAATATGAGGGTATTCTCCTGTTAAAAATGATCTGGAAGTCGAGGGTTTACCCTCGGCTAGATGTTGGCTGGATATTTTCCTTGAGTACATGGTTTTTCCCCTAGTGAAAGGTTGGCTCATAGATGTTTTTTGGCCAAAATCCATAAGTTGAATTCCTTGGGGAGGTAATCCTCCCGTTGAAGGTTGTTTCCCAAGTAGGTTGGGATATCCTCCTAAGAACAACGGGGTAAAGAAAGGTTCCCCCCCAGTGGGGGGTGTATAAGGTTGTGTTTTTTAAGGTGGAGGTACGATGGTTGGGACAACGTGTGATACATATGTCAATGTCAATGTTTGGGTTGGGGAAAATTTCATTTGAGCCTGATTTGGTGTAGAGTGGATGGGGGAGGAATGGGGGAAAGAAGTTTGAAACATATGGGAGATTCCAGATATGGGGGGATGAGGGGTGTGAGAAGAGGCCTGTGACTGATCTTGTTGCAAGAGTTTAAAATAAGATTCTATAGTTTTATCTAATTGATTGAGGATGTCGTGGGTTTTTCCAGGGGTTTGTATGGGGTCATATGGACCAAAAACCCATGGTGGAGTGGCGAAAACTCAGAATGGATTGATTTGATGGGCTTCTATGCTCATAATGTCTTCACAAGGAACAAGTGGTAGACAAGGGTAATCAGTATCAAGTTCAATTTCTTTGGCAGAGTTTACCTGAAGAAGGAGGGGACCGAAAGGGTCAATGAAGGGTGGATTTTCAAGGAGTACAAATCTCTCTCGAAAATTGTCTCCTTCTAGGTGTTTAATAAAAGGGATAACAATGCTTCCGACTTCGTAGTATTTTTCCTCATTGAATTCCTCTCAAGGTGGTATTTGGGTGAGTTGGGAGGAAATATTTTGTAATGCAGCAGAGGAAAACCTTGCATCCTCTGAGACCTACACAGGTTTTGGTTGGCCAGGATTAAGCTATGAAAATAAAAATCCTAAGGCCAACTAAAGAAAATAAACATCACACATTAAGAAATCTAGGAATCAAGAAAACAAACCAAAGCTTCTCGCCATGAGCTCACTAGTTGGTGATCAAATCCAACATCGCGGGAACATGTGAGAAGGGGTGGCGATAACTGGGTGGATTAGTTATGTTGGCAGCCTACTTAATAGAATCACACCTTGGTGCAAGGTCCTTGATGATCTATATGTGGGTTCCCTCCAAGGAGCTTGAGTGAGTTTAACATCTGATCCAGGTACAACAAAGACTCCCCTTCACCATCACCTTGTGTAAAATCCCTAAATATTATGGAAACTAAGGTCACCAACTCGCATTCATCCGCCAGGCGGGTACAACGATAATCAGGTCCAACATTATGGGCCATATATCGAGTCTGAAATTCCTCAAGAGGAATGAGAACAAGAGGACCGAAAAAATATCTAGAGGACCCCGAAAGGATTCAGGATTCATGAATTTTCGAGACCAAATGGAAAAAACCAATTCTCAAGAAGAATACCTGATATACTATCATTCCACTATGTTTAGGTAAGACTTGGAGGGGTAATCTTCATTTCCCATCTGCACACGACCTCGTCTATAGCCCCTATGTGAGAGGGGGTTCCCAACTACACATATATGAAAGTTGGATTTAAGCACTCTTTAGTGTTCTATGGTTTTTTTTCATGGTCCTAGACACTTTACTCACTTATCTTAGTCCAAAGACCCTACACCTAGATTATTTTTGGTGTTCTTAGAAAAGAAAAAGTCTAGTAAATTTTATTAACGCATATTCATTTTTTAAGTTGTTCTTTACTCAAAAGGTTGTGAGGAAGTGAAACTCATGAGGTGAAATGACTCGAATCCAAATAGGTGCAAAACAATGAAATTTCAAGCATTTTCCTTTCAATGAATCTTATTTACGGGAGGGAGAAGAGTATATTTTTGTTTGCATTTTATGTAAGAAAACACCCCAATGCATATCGATTCACTTTGATTGTTGCAAATGATACAGAAGGATAATTTTTCAACCAAACTTATGGGATGATTTACGAAATTCCTAACCAAGCACAAATTGTTTCAATCATATTTTAAAGAACTCTAAAGAAAATGTTTTTGTTTCTTTTATTTTTTCAAACTACATGAAAATTGAAACAAAAAAAATTCTTCAGCCTTCACTTTCAATCAACAATGTTCTGTAATGAATGCAAAAGATGGAATAAAAAACCAAGCATGAAAAATTAAATCACATGAAAGATTTCAAGTCTAGATAATATTTTGAAGGGTTCTCAAATGATTCGAGAAACGAAAAGCGTTCAAACTAATGAAAAAAATACTTGTATAATAAAATGATAGACTTTGCGAAAGAATATTCTCACGTATCTATGGATAGGATTCTACTGGATTGAAGGGATTTATACTAGATGATTCTGGTTGTACCCATCAATCACATGAAATGGGAAAAAAAAGAAAATAAATTTCAAAATAATTCAAAACAAAATCAATGATATAGGCCTAAGAAAGGTCTGGAGTGTTGAAGGAGACCAATGGAAAAGGATCTGGGTAAGTTTTTTTTTGAAGGATAAATCTCCAAAAAAGGGGTTTTAAGAGGTCAATCCCTCCTTACAGAGGGAGACAGTGCGACCGGGTCATGACTCAGTAAGCAGAACAGAGCAACGAGAAGGTATGGTCACTCCTGGTAGACTTGGGAGCATGGATGGTCCCTGCTCCAAGGAAGGAAAATCACGACCAGAAAGGCTTTGGTCTCTGTATGTACACTGGGAATTCATAACCAAAACAAACAATGTGATATCTAGGGAGATATATATCAGATCCAAGGTAGAGGTTTCTTCAACTGGATTTGGGAAAGAGTACAACAAAGCATGGAAATTAGATTGGGACATTTAAATGGGTAAATATATTAAAAAGAAAGCATATAGAGAAGGAATAAAATCACATAAAGGGAGATCTCCCTAGTATGGTCGCCAATCTGTTGTAGGGATTTTACACCCTGTAAGAGATGAGCTCCCTTAGGTTCTTCCTATACCTAAGACAGAGATAGAGACATGAACAAATGATGCTCCTAGACTTGATAATATGTCATAACACACAATCATACCAATTCTCTATTAATGAATACATGGACTTACATAAACAATCAATTAGAGGGAAACATCCAACATATCTTCTATTAATCAAGTAAGAAATATCACAGCTTATAGATGTAAACTGAAGATATGTCCTTATTCCAAGCTCCTTGCCCAAGCTTTTCCACTAAAATGACAAAGTAAACTTGCTAGTTCTTTCCCCCTGCTCTCATGGGAAATGGCTTGGTTCTTATAGGGATTTAGAGATAAGGCCATATGGTTAGTAGGATAAGATCATTGGTCCCATAATGGAATCCTTCTCGAGACTAAACCACGAGAAATCAGAGGAAGTTCTCATCCATTGCAACCAATTCCAAATATGGGAGCTTCTAGTCTCGGTCGCGACTCATGCAGATAGACAGGGAGACCTGGTCACGACTTGGAAGTTCAGAAAGGGAGACCAACCCATTTGGTCGCAGGCTTGAAGAAGAAAAAATGTGAATGAAGGTAAATTAGGCTAGAAACTCAAGGACAAAGTGATGAAAGTGGTCGAATTGGGTAGGTGACCTCTAGGAGATGATTTCCCAAGGGTTAGGGGGTTAATAACGCTATAACAAAGGGGCATAAGTACGAAATGAGAACAAGAAAGCACAAGTTTTCAATCAATTGAAAACAAGCTACACTTGAGGAAGGCTTTTAGGATTTTAGGACAAAGACAAGGGATGAATCAAAGAAAAAGGTCAAGAAATTGCAAACAATGATAAAAAAAATGAAACAAGAAAGACTGGCACTTGAACTCAGGAATTCCAAGCTATAGGAAAAGGTACAAAAGTTGAAAACAAAGAAAACAAATCAACATGAGATGTCCAAGAAAGTTATAAAGATGAACATTAAGTTGTATTGGAGCAATGTAGCGCTCAAGACTAAGATGAAACATGAACAATCCAAAGGTCAATCCTCTGCTCAATAATGAAAGTTTCCAAGTTATGATAACACATACATTTTTTATTTATGTCACCAAGGATCATAGTTTTGATAGCCCTTTGATGAGATTTTGGAGGAGTTAAAGGAGAAAAAATCCCTTTTTTGCAGCCACATTTTGGTCATTACCATATGAAAAAGTTGAAAAGATGCAGAATTTTACTGTAGGTGATTGTTTTAATAGTCAAATTATGACGACTCTTCCAAGAAAATGGTGAAGAAATTGGGAAATCTATTCGAATCGATTACATGGTTCGTTTCCCAAAAAAGTGAACCCCTGGGGAGATATAGGTGAATATTTGAAGGAAATTTGTCCATATTTTCTGAACTTTTGTTTCCTAAAAAATTGCCTAGTCATGGTTGAATTGACACCCCATCAATTTGATGTGTTCTTGATCAAGGAAATTAGTACATGAAGTTTGACTGATATGATGTGGGAGATTACGATTTCAATCCTATTTGGCAGGTCAAGGATATCTTTTTGAAATATGATTTAGTCTTAGAATTAGGTCTTTTCCCTAAAAACCAGATTATTGTTGAGATGCAATGACTGTAATTCCTATTTGTTAGCAAATAATCAAGACTAAATAAGAATCTTATCTAGTTTATAGGATTTATCGTAACCAACTCGATGCATAAAAAAGCTTTGTGGACAAGGTTAAAGGGGGTTTAGGTTGGAAGTAGCGGAAAAAAATATATTTTGTTTTTTATTGTAATGTTTGGGACCTATTACTTTTTTACACTTAATGGAAAATGATATCTAATGGTTAGAATTCTCTTCTT
>SNQJ01S0000413.1:359538-384780 GCA_010110895.2 Picea sitchensis
TGACTTTACCCAATTACATTTGTTTATACACATCCTTGTATTTTAAAATATACCAAGAATAAATAATAATCTATATTTTATAAAATATATATTTTGTTTTAATGTTGAGTCTTCCATTAAATGCATATATATCTTTGCAAAGAATTTGATATCTTGTTTATGTTTGAAGCTAGTAAATATTTTGTTGATTGTTGCTCTTACAAGATCTGTGTTTAAGTACTTCATTCTTGTTTTCTGAATGATATTTAGGATCAAGAATATTCGTTGTGAGTTAACAAATTGTGAATTAGCATTTTTCATTCCTTTCATGTTTAACTTCTTTATCTAGCTGATCAGATTGAATACCATTGACTAAGTAAGTGGGATTGGAACTTTTTTTTTTATTAGAAATTGAAATTGCCTATTTCATTTGCTACTTGACCTATCAACCAATCCAAAATCCAAAATAACCTTACAAACATAAAACCATTGCAATAACTGAGGTGCCCAAGCTTTCCCTTAGCAGTCAAAGACAACTTTAGGGACCAACACCTACCTTAATAATGTTACAAGCCTCAATTAAAACATGATGATTTCTAAATTAAGAGCTACTCATATGAGTTTCACAACTAAATTCAGAAATTGACTATTCCATAAACTTTTTGGGAAAAAATTAATCCATAATTTATGCAACCTAGATAAGATTGAAAATGAAGCTCATTTCCTTTTGATTTCCTTTATACAATGACATTAGAAGTTATTATACTAATATCTACAATTGCAACATTGTTCTTGAAATCCTAAATAAAGAGATTTTATTGTGAATTTACACTCACATCAAAACCACTATCTAAATAAATAATTTTAGAATTTTAATTTCTTAGTTTTTTTTTTCCACTCTCTTTTTTGCATCCTTTAGATTAACTTGGTCTATAGGACACTAAAATGCACATCCTCGTCATCATTACTATGATCATTATTATAATTATTATTAACCCCCCAAATGTTACTATCAACTAGCACAACCACATTAAATGAACTTTATATATGTCAGTCAATTGCATTTCTGTTTCCCACCTTTAATATTGTCAAGATGTTAGGGAACTATAATCATTAAATTGTATATTTGATATGGTCATATTATTGGATTGTTGTTAACAAGGTTTCTATTAATTTTCTTTTATGTTATCAATTGAATTAATTTTTTTTATTAAGACATCACTCTAGGATTTTTAATATTGTTGTTGTTGTTGTTAAATGATTTATTATAAATATCCCTCTCTTATTCATAAATGTAGAACAACTTTTTAAAATGTAACAAAAATAAGCACAATTACAATTAAATGGTGTTTTGCATGAATGATTTCTAACATGCGCTATTCATGACATGTAACTTAGCCAGACATCAAATTTGTGATAAGATCCCCTTGTTTGTAGGACAAGAGACCCTCTCCATTCAACATTTCACTTCTTAATCTGTAAAATTATACATACTCTACCCTTCTCCATATTTGAATGTATGACTTACAAAAATAAACACATTTACTTAACAATAAATAAGATCATGAAAATACACCACATCGGGTGTTTTAAGCGACATGTGAGAAGCTAACACATGCATTGGGCCTTAACACCATGTAGTTGGCCATGTGCACAATATAACACTCTCGCAACCAGGTTCCTATGACATGATGTTCGTGTCTAATTACACTTTTTGTTTTAGTAAATCTCAACCATGCTATAATCATTATATAGTAAGTCTTGTCTTATTCTTTTTGGAGTAATTATTTCAGTTGGTTTTCGACATTTTCTATTTTCGTAGCTCTTAATATGTTAGTTTGGCCTAGTTTTCCCATGGGCAAGTCGACATATTATATGTCTTTATGACCTTTTTCCACGGACTAGCATGTAGAGCTTCTAGTCATATGGCATTTCCTCTCTATATATTGTTTATGTTTTAATAGAATATGTTGTTTACTAAAAAAAATCATAAAATTTTTATATAAGAAAACAAAAGAAAAAAAAATTAAAATTTCCAATATCAAAATTACAATCTTATATAATGTTTCATAATTAAAAACACAAGTTTCCTTTATATTAATTTAAAAAATAAATTAAAATGTATTAAGACTTTAAAAATATATTAATTTAAAAAAAATGTATATTAAACTATAAAATAATATTTATTGGTAAAAGTATCTAATATATTTTAGAAAAACAAACAAAATGTATTTACACCATGTCACCCCGGCCAAAAAGTGGCACAAGATCACGAGGCTAAAAAGTAGCCATCTACAAAAGAAGGAACATAGGACATATTGCCATGGTTAACCACTAATGAAAGAAACTTGTAATTTTCAAATGGAATGGAAAATCTAAATTGAGTCGAGTTCGAGTTCCATACACTCCGTGAGCACACGTGTAACCATTAGACTAGATTTTAAAAAGCCTATAATAAATCGAGGGATTTTGAATTTTGAAATTCTCACAAATTTAGTGATTTATAATGGGATATGTAAATTTTGTATTTAAGGTAAATCAATGTGTTTTGAATTTTGAATTCTTCTATAGTATAATTTCAGTGGATCTAATGGTTGGATTTAATGGTTAGTGTGATTTATAATGGGATATGTAAATTTTGTATTTAAGGTAAATTAATGTGTTTTGAATTTTAAATTCTTCTAAAGTATAATTTCAATGGATTTAATGGTTAAGAACATGTGTTTTTTCCTAAAAAGTTATAAGTTCAAATTCAAAAAAAAATAAGATATGTATATTTTTGTAGACTTTACCACTAAAAATAAATTATACATTATATATTAATAGTGATATTATACATTAATTAGTTATAAGTATGAGTTATTTGCTTTAACAACTAATCTACATAATGGATGCATATATTTATAATCTTTCAAAACATTGATTTTTATCAACCTTTTGGATAGACTTATTATTATTGATTTTTTTTATTAGCTTTTGTTTAAAATTAGTGTTATGGATTTTTGCATTGATAATTGATTATATATATTTTTGCATTAATATTTGATTAATTTATTCCATTCCTTCATTGTTGATTGATGTTTACAAAATCGTGTTGTAAACATGTTGCTGACTTTCAAATCGACAGAATATGGGTTCAGGAGGCCCACAAAATGTCTAGATGAAACAAAAGGCATGGTAGAAAGAGTCTAAACAAAAAGAATGGTAAAAAGAGATATGACTCGGGCCTCGCACAAGAGAGAATTGAACACTCGTGGATAGATAGGGATAGTACCATCAGTTGATATCCCCTGTCTTCCCACATACAGGCCCATGTGCTCTAGTAAAAAGAATCGTGCCTACCTACCTTCCTTTCTAGAGAGGTCATATATGGAATCTTTATTTTTACTTAAATACTTCTTACAATCTTCAAATGTACACATACAATCTTTGAACACATGTCATCTTCATTTTTACTTAAATACTCAATGAAAGAATTAGAATATAAAGATTGCTTTGAAGAAGCCATAAGTACGCAATATTCAAAGGTGTGCATACAGTGCACCAGACTATCACTCAACAACAAAGCACTACATAATAGTGTTTATGAAGGAAAAACTTGTCATACAATTGTCACATATTAAACCATAATTACACATTTCATGCCTTAGTCTGTGTGCACTACTGTTGAAATGAAAAATTAAAATTCAACAGATTTCTTGTTCTCATATCGTTATATTATATTTAGTTTTTTTTGGAAAGAGTTTATTTACAAAAGCATGATTCTTATTTACATGCCATACCCATACCTCTACTAAAAAATTATACAATAATTATTCTCTCTCAGCTACCACATATTTAACCATAATTACCAGTTGATTGGATCTTTCAAGTACAAAGATTACAAAACCAGATGAGCCATAATCAAACTATCATTTCCAAATCTACTTGGCAGGGACTAAGCTTCCATGCAATCCTTGTTTAAAATAATACTATGAATGATATCAATATTTTTAAGGGCATCCTCATTCCCCTTCCATTGTCAGTAATAACAGAGTGATGAAGTAACATGTTTAATCCACCCACTCTTTAGCTTCAATTGACTTTTACTAATTCTTAAAGTTGTTATAGAAAGTATCTTTTTCTTTATGTTAAACAATATATACTTATACAAGTATCTTATCATAGCCTTACTCTCCACTAATCAAAAACTAACCTTTAAAATAAGAATAAGGTAAGGCATATTGTTTTTAATTATGACTTTATTTATTATAAAAAATCATAAAAAAATGTTTAAACTTCTTCAATTCTCCTTATAACAACTAGCAAGTATATTAAATTTTCCGTATAACAACTAACAAGTATATTAAAGAAAAATTCCACAACCATCTTAACTTCTTTACAATTATTCTCGAGGATAAAAAAACTTTTCAGGAATCTTTTTTCAACGCTAAAATTATAATTTAACTTATGACTAGTGATACTTATAAGAAAAAAATTATCTCTCTTTCTTCCTGTATATAGTCAATTAATTTATGTGTATAGGTGCACAATTATAATATTGTAATGATAATTAGCCATTTTTTGCAATGATATTATAATTAACCATTTTTTTTTAATGATTATCAAACTTATAAAATTAAATTAATAGCTTTGGCTTATCATGTTGTTTTTATGATTTAATAAATTGCAACATTTTATTTTTATGGGTTGATAAATTATGGGGTTTGATTAGTGTTCATCACTTATAAACGTTAAATTAGTTACTTTGAGTTATCAAGTTATTTTTATGATGGACTAACTTGAAAATGAAAATTCCAAGTTTCCTTTGAACTTTGTCTCTTAACAAACTATGGAACTTCATGGAGCTCATTTTTATTACAAGTTTTTTTTTTTTTTTGAAGATTAGATCTAATACCTTTGAAGAAAAAAAAAGTTTATTTCATTTGCTAAATTATTTTTTAATATATTTTACATATTCTTTCATGTAATACATAGTTTTTGTTGAGGTGTTTTATTATGAAGTTGATGGGAATTTTTTTTTTTTGAAATATTTTAATTCTTTCTTGAGATTGCAATAATGGAAAGATAATGTTGATATTATGACTTGGTATTAACTATTCCTTTATATTGTTTCAAGTTTTTCTTTATATGGATCCATATTTTCCATTTAAAATTAGTCATGATAATGATTTTAAGACTATTTATATTTTTAAGGAAACCTCCTTCATTATATTGGTTTAACCAAGAGATTACATCTCTATTCCAACATGCTTTTAAATTTAGTGACTTTACTAATGCTTGAAGTAGTGAGAGGGAGCCTATCATTATTCATGTTAATTAATATGTGCTTGTACCTTAGGTATCTAAATATACCTTTATTCAATATAAGGAAGCCCAAGTTCTAAAAGAAGGGTAGGTGTTGGCCCTTGACCAAGTTTTGAGGAACACTTGGTCATAATTGATCATTTTTGGGACTTCGACAGCCTGTCGAAGACAAAGCGCAAAGCAAAGCAGAAATTGCGGAAGCTAGGCCCCCTTTTGGGTCCTTTTTGGGTTTTTGGGAATATGTAATGGGAAAAGGATGTCGGCCCGTAGGTTTACCCATGCTTAGGCCCACTTTTGTAATGTATAAATAGAAGGATAGGCAATGTAAGAAGTAGTAGATGTGATGTTTAATAAGTTCTCTGTGTGAACTGTGTAAGGCTTGCAAGGCTAAGTGCAAGTTACTGTAAGGTTTCTATAGAAAGCTAAGTGTTGTAACGCAAGGAAGAAGGATCTAGTGAGCTGTGCAAATCTTCTGTCCTATGCGAAGAAGGGTTTTGGAGGCTTTGTTCTTGTAAAAGATTGAAGACAATAATAAAGAAGAAGATCTTGTGGACGTATCCCCAAGGTGGGGGTGAACCACGTAAATCTGTGTGTTATGCTATGTGCTTTGATTCAACGTGTTTATCTTTTCTTATGCTATGTGCTTTGATATATCCACTTATGCTCTGTACTTCTTAGATATATATGATTGTTATATCTGATGTGTATGAGGATGCTTAGTGTTGATCTTCTGGATCTGATATGGGTTACTATGGTTAAGTGTTGAAATACTGTAGATCTGAGTGTACATCGTGAAGCCCTGTGATGTCTGCGAAGTATAATAAGGGTTGAATATTGATGAATGATTGATGATAAGTGCTTTGTAAATGATTTAGTCACAAATCTGTGTCCCAGCTAAGGTTGCAGACACTTGAGTCTTGCAACCACCCTTGCCTCTACCTCGGGTGAGACTTCATCTGCTTCGCAGGTGTTGCCAAAAGGGCCAGTAGTTAGGGCTTTGTTGGTGCGCTCTTGAGAGTTGAACCCTGGGTCTGCCCCTATGCCAAAAAATGGTTCCGTTGTTGGGACCTGAAACTGTGATTGTTGGGAATTGAAGAAGAAGAAACTTTGTGCAAAAGAAAGCTTTGTGTGTAGATCTGTTTCCCTAGTGCGCATCTTTTTACTTGACCTGTGAAGATTTGTGCCAGGAATAAGGTTAGATCTAAAGAAAGGAAGATCAGATCTGAAGAAAAGAAGCGAGATCTGAACACTTTGTGCTCTAAGAAAAGTAAAAGTGGAAATTTCTGAAAGAAAGAGGTAAGATCTCTAAGCTCTATGCTCTAATAAAGGTAAGAATAGTTAAAAGTTCTTAGATCTAGAAGCTTTGTGCTTTGTAGAAGTAAGATAAGTGAAATTTTTTGTTTCTAAAGCATGGATCTAGGTATGTTTGATAGATTCTGTCCTAGCTTAAAAACTAGGGCATTAATAGATGAAAGAAAGTTTGATATGAATAGATCTAATAAGTATAATGATAGATATGTTATACCTATGCATAGAAAGAATGTTTGGACTAACAAATGGATGTAGGATCCTAGAAAGAATTTTTTGCAGGTTATCTATCACGATTCTAGTGCGCAGTACAGAAGAGGCTTGGGATCATTTAAAAGAATGAAAGGATTAGTCCTATGTTACAGTTGCAGAAAACCAGGCCATCTAGCAAAGGAATGCCCTGGTAGAAGACCTAGTTGTCTCTTTTGCAAAGCTATGGACCATGAGGTATTGGATTTCCCTAGAATGATCGCTAATCTTGAAAAGATAAATCTGAATCAAGAAGACCATAAGGCAGATCCAGAAAAGGTAGAAATCTAGCAGGAATCAAGGAAAGTATTAATACAGATGAAAGAAACCCCGAAGGAACATAAATATGTCTGATTACCAAAGATATTCAAAGAAAAGGATCAAGTCGAAGAAAGAATAGGGGACTTCGACATTGAATGTATTCTTGATGAAGAAACATAAGTGAACATTATGTCAGAAAGAACTTGGGAAGCTATAGGTAAACCTGCCATGATTCCTTCACTGGGTGGAATAGGACTATTTAGAGGAAAATTGATGGTGTTATGTGGAAAACTCGCTCAAATACCTATGACAATCAATGGAACTTCGACAGAAGAAGATTTTGAGATTATCAAATTCATTGAGGACAACGCCCCGTTTACTATGCTACTCAGAAAACCTTGGATTGAAAGGGATCAAGCCAGAAAGAAGGAAGAAGAAGAGTTTTTAGAATAGCAGAAACAAGAGTTAAAAGATTTCATGACTAAAAGGATCGCACAGATGATAGAAGAACATGAACACCGCTCGAAGCCATCTGACACTAGAAGCCCATACATCGAGGCCAAAGCTAGAAAAAAGGCTGAAATTTCTACCCCAGACAAAGAAGAAGTGATATACCTAAATCCTAGGAGAGAATCTCACCAGCATTAAGTGACTGTGTCTAAGGAAAATAAGAATCAAAATGGGAATAGAATCACCGAGACAAAGTTCACTGGAAAGAAGGCTAGAAATCTAAGTAAAAAGAAGGCTAAGATTGAAAAATTACAGAATATCCGAGAGGGTACCTCACAGTAAGAGACTTTGCAGAATTAAAGCTTCGTCGGGATATCAAAACAATGACATATGCCACTTCGTCGAGGCGAAGTAATATAGCCGTTGGAATCCAATATAACCGTTCGACTACCGCTTCGAATGGGTCGGAAAGCATTTATGGCTCGCCACTAGACTGTTAGACTGTGCCATAATGGACAGAACATAAGTTAATGCAACCTCATGCTTGTTGCAAGCAAACCATTGCTAAGTTTCCCTACTTAGTCCGTCGCGCCACGCACCGAGAATAATTTTTGCGAAGTGAGAATTTGAGCCCAAAATTTGAGATTACTTCACCCTGTGATCATTGCCTTGTTCTCATACCATTCACTGTAGTCCCTGAATTCATTTTCACACCCGAGCTAGTTGACCCGAGCTTGTATGTCGAACGAGCTCAACGTTGTTGACAAAGTAGTTGAAGAAGTTTTGATTGACTTAATGACTGAGAGATTCATGTCGGAGCGATGATTATCTACAGGATTTCAATCATCGTCAATGAGAGGACTCCAGGCCTCCCCTTCCACTACTCACGCCAGTCCATCCCGGTTGACCGATGATAAACGGACCAAGCATAGGGATGACATCGCAAATGCTAAGCTTATCCCACACATTCTACCTACTTACTTACCACCTCTAATTGGTTCCATCAACCGTGACAATGTACCTTGATACTTTAAGTACACTTTGATCATTGTGTACCTTCCAAAAGGGGTGCACGCAGTTTGTGCTGACTAGGATAAGCTCACAACACTAGAATTTAGTGATTTTAACCTTGGAGATCATAAATTTTACAACATATTAGCCTTGCATAAGTACTTAACTAGGACCAAAGGAAATAATTCTAAGATTTTCCCACAGTCATGGACCTAGAACCTCGTGCAGTCCACACTGCTTAATGTAATGAAGATCTTGCACTTTAGCAGACACCAGGAAGTCAACACATGCATCAAGTTGTTGTTGTCCTACTAACATGGAGGATACTTATGGTTGGACCGCTGCATCATTGTGGATCCGACCTTGATCAATCGGATCACAGGACTTAGTATGCAGGGCCCTGACCCACAAGAGTTTTACCCTAGAAAGACCTCAGACTGAGCACTAGCGCAGAAGATAAAAGAAACTTATGGTGATGTCGAGAAAGGCACGCGAGGCTACAAGTTAGCCTTTATCCAGAGTGGCGCAGTGCATCTTGTTTGTTAGTTGATCGTGGGCAAGCTAGTTCGCAAGAACAAACCAACAAAAGTGACTGGATTCGTAGTTGACCTCGCAGGGAAGTGCATCTAGGGACTACAGATGAAATGGGCGCAGTACCTTGTAAACCAGCTAGAGCTTGATTTCAAAGAAGCACAAGAACAAGGGCATGAGTTCCACTTTAGTTGGTTTCTCATACTAATTTCTTTCATCGCCTCGGAGCTACTAGAAGGTGCCACTTTTCTGGAGATCGAACCCTTCGAACCACTGGCTGTGAAGTTCTGTACGCTATGGTACTCTAGCAACATGAACAAGCAGTGGCAATCTAATTCTGTCTTCCATGCCTATTACAACCAATTGAATAATGAAATCCAATCTACACTGCACCTCACCCCAAACACACTTCACAGGTTTATACCTTTGATAAAATTCAACGCGGAATGCCAATTCACCTATATCATAGCACGCGCTGATGAGCACAAACAACAGTGATCCAGGTGGATATCGGTGGCCACCCACCTTTTCCAAATGGCTCAAAACAGTTTTCTGACCATTTTGGCAATTTACTATTTTTAGCAGGTTTTAACTTCCGGGGCCATTTTGAGGGTCCAAATGAAGGTTTTTTGAGATCGAGGTTCTCAATGATAGCCAAAGTCATTATTTATCCCCCAAAATTAATATCCTTGACAATACCTTTCCAACGAGCTATCACACGCCTAAAACGGAGATCGTATGCAAAAGTTACGACCCCGGGAAGTTGATGTACTCACTTACCCAAACGGGGCCCACATGACATTTGGTGCTTCACCTCCTAGGGTTAGGTTTTTGTATGGCTAGGACTTTTGGCATTCCCGTTTATTGTAAAAGGGCCTTCAGAACCTCATTGTAATCATCTTCTTGCGAATGCGAGTAGCCGTCACATCTCTTCTCAGAGATAAGCTGCCACCATTCTAGCGAGTGTTTCACTCTGTATTTTTACAGTCTCTGTACATTTCTTTGATTAATAGAAATCGTGTATTACTGTATATCTATGTTTATGGTTGCATCTCTGATACATTTCTGTTATATTATTGAATATCTGCAATATCTCTGTGCAATTCTTTATTATATCTCCGATCTCATTTCGTGCCGAAAATAATCCGGATCAAACATTTCCAATCATACTACAATTTGATAGAAGAATACTTGGAGCACATTACCAAGGAATGGTTGGCGGACCTCCTTATTACAACATACCCCGCAAAAATGTTCGACTTAGATAGCCCTGAAGCTATGTCGAATACACTTGGAACAAGAAAGAATAAGAAGAATGATGAAGTTCAAGATGTCCATAGCACATCCACGAAGACTACTTTGATCTCACCTACACAGGGAGGTGATGGTGAAGAACTAGGTGGCACAAAAGTTGAGCAAACCAAAGGCAAGGTTACTCTGCCTAGAGAGGAGGAGGATCCTTCTAAGAAAAAGAAGATTACCCCACCAAATCCCTCATCCCGAAAGAAAACTAAGGCCACTCGGACTACGTTTAAGACTACCCTCACACCGGACGACTCTGACTTCTTAGTCGTTGCACTGAATGATGCTTCACTATAGATCGTAGAAAAGAAAGAAGAGAAGAAGGAGGAGGTATTCAACCGAATCAAGGGTGAACTTCAAGAAGTGCAGCAGGCACTCCATTCTAGTCGAGCAGTTTCTACTGCGCCCTTGATAACCGGAACAGTAGGAACAAGCGATGAGCCCACCCAATTACACCAGATCGTCGATAAAGTCGAAGCTTGCCTTTGATGAGCTCAAGAAGACATATCACAAGCCACCCAAGATTTGACACAAGTACAGAGTGCACTTGTAGAACAACAGAGTAAGGCAGAACGGGAAAATCTTGCCCTATAAGCAAAGTGGGATGAGGAAAAAGCACAGTTACAACAGAACAAGGACCAGTTGCTAGCAGAGAAACTTGAAGTAAAGGAAAGGGTTCAAAAATCCCTTCGCTTTGTGATGGTCATAGAAGTGAAGATTGAAGAACGTGTCCCATAGTAGGTGGCACAACTTGAAGAAGTAATCCAACAACTTCAGCAGCGCATCGCAAATCTGGAACTTCGCACCGTGCCCGAGACTCCTTAAGAAATAAGAGATCTCAGGGAGGCAACTGCCCACAGTGCAGTTGGCCGATTAAAAACCCTTTCCTTGGAATGAAAGCAGTTGAGCGCTAGAAGCACCCAGACTTATGAGAACCTCACAGAGAATCCAGAGTTGCAGGCATTGGAGGCACAACGCCAAGAAGCAAATAATCACGCAGACACGCTACAGGCGCAGATGAAGCCCTTGACCCCAGTCGAAAGAATGAAGATATTTCCATAACAGCACACCACCCAACTACAGGTACACACACGACAAAGTAAAGTTATGGAAGTCTCCCAACGACTTCAGCCAATCCAAGAAAAGGCATGCCAACTGTTCACTGAAGTTGAAATCCAGGGAGTCAAGGTTGAACAGGTTGTCATCACCACGAAACAATGCCTGGAAGGGCCAATAAACGATGCAATGATCCAGGAGTTCACTGAGAAAGAGGTTGTAGCACTGCAGCAGGTCGAAGCAGCTCGAGCCAAGCTCAAGGCATTTGAGGCAGAATTGATCAGACCAAAGTGACTCGGGAAGATTCACAGGTGAATTTTAGGGACCTGTTGGCTCTTGACCAAGTTTTGAGGAAAACTTGGTCATAATTGACCATTTTTCGGACTTCGACAGCCTATCGAAGACAAAGCTCAAAGCGAAGTAGAAATTGCAAAAGCTAGGCCCCCTTTTGGGTCATTTTTGGGTTTTTGGGAATATGTAATGGGAAAGGGATGTCGGCCCGTGGGTTTACCCGTGCTTAGGCCCACTTTTGTAATGTATAAATAGAAGGATAGGCAATGTAATAAGTAGTAGATGTGATTTCTTAGTGAAATTGATAGTGCATCTATGTGATGTTGAATAAGTGCTCTGTGTGAGGCTTGCAAGGCTAAGTGCAAGTTACTGTAAGGTTTCTATAGAATGATAAGTGTTGTAATGCAAGGAATAAGGATCTAGCGAGCTGCATAGATCTTCTATCCCATGCTAAGAATGGTTTTAGAGGCTTTTTTCTTGTAACAGATTGAAGATGATAATAAAGAAGAAGATCTTGTGGGCGTATCCCCAAGGTGGGGGTGAACCACGTAAATCTGTGTGTTATGCTATGTGCTTTGATTCAATGTGTTTATCTTTTCTTATGCTATGTTCTTTGATATATCCACTTATGCTCTGTACTTCTTAGATATATATGATTGTTATATCTAATGTGTATGAGGATGCTTAGTGCTGATCTTTTGGATCTGATCTGGGTTACTATGGTTAAGTGCTGAAATACTGTAGATCTGAGTGTACACCGCGAAGCTCTGTGTTGTCTGTGAAGTATAATAAGGGTTGAATATTGATTAATGATCGGTGCTAAGTGCTCTGTAAATGATTTAGTCACAGATATGTGTCCCAGCTAAGGTTGCAGACACCCTAGTCTTGCAACCACCCCTGCCTCTACCTCGGGTGAGACTTCATCTGCTTCATAGGTGTTGCCGAAAGGGCTAGTAGTTAGGGCTTTGTTGGTGCACTCTTGAGCGTTGAACGCTGGGTCTACCCCTGTGCCAAAAGTAGAATAAGGGGAATCCCACTTAATTTTAAAGATATTTACTAAAAATCACTTTTGTATTTACTAGGCTTTCCTCCAAGTGTATGTAGAAATACCACAACCCAAAACTTCACAACTATACAAAATCACTAATGTAACAAGTATGTCAAGGAGGACATTCTTTAAAAAAAAAAAAAAAAAAGTTCTCAAACTTTAATGTATATTTCAAGACTTTGAACTTCCATAACCAAAAAAAATCAACACTACATTTCTCATATAGCTTATGATGAAAATTAACTCCTAAATACTTATAAAAAATGCACTTCTTGGAAGTTTCTATTATAATAAAGAGTATGTGAGTATGATTTATTTCCATTTAATGATCATTGTGTTCATTTTGTATTTAGTAAAGAAAAATTTGAATTTATAAACATCCCATAGTTAGTAAATAAGTGTTTGAGAATTTTAATCTTCTTATAAAAGTTAGATAAGAACCTTAATAGAATGAAAATATCACTCACATTAGAAGAAGATTGATGATTAATCTTCTCAATTATATTCATATAAAAAGTTTTTCCTTCAAACAATCTTCTTAATTGCTCATATAAATCCTCTTATTTCATCTTCCCAACCTTTGTTATTTACAATCTTGGCAATGAATCTATGTTTATAGTAACCCTCAACCCAAAATGAATCTCAATATCTTCTAACCTCCTCAAAAGATTATTTTTTAAAATTATGTCAAAACATTTTTTAAAATCAACAAAACAATTAATCTGAAAATCCTCTTAATTTCCAATATAATCCTCTTATTTCCTCTTCCCAATCCTTATTATTTAAAATCTTAATAATGAGTATATGTTTATGGTAACCCTCAACCCAAAATAAATCCCAATATCTTCTAACCTTCTCGAGATTATTTTTAGAGACTATATCAAAAAAAAATTAAAATTAACAAAACAACAAATGTGATTAACATTATTATTCTTTCAACTATAATCCTATAATCCTAAGAATAAGTAAGTGGTTTATATTCTAATATTAATCTAATCTTCCTCTCTATTGTTAATCCATTAAAAAACTCATAAATATTTGTAAGTTATAAGTTCCATTCAACCATAGCATCTCACAATTCTAATATAATTTGAGTTAGGATGTTCCTCCAAAAAATTTTGATTCAAATTTATATATTGTCATTCCTCTCTTTTAAGAAGAGTTATGCACTTTTTTATTTTGATAGTATTTATCCATTAAATGAAACAATTATAAATTACAAGGTCATTGCAACTACTTAATTTAACCAACTCTTTATTAAGGAAATTTTCAATTAAATATCACTAAAATGTGAGTTTTAATTTTAATCTTTTAATATAAAATTTATAAATAAAAAATAAGATATAATTAAAAAACACATTGAGAGCGTGCCTATGAATGGGTACTTAATCTACAAGAACATGATAAATAATATGGAAGACAAGAAGTTGCCTAAGATTGTTTTGAGCTTGCAATCAAAACCATCACACAAAAGCTCATGTGGGTTGGCATAAAGATGACAAGTCTTAGCTAAATCACCAAGGAATAAAGGAAGAGGTCACTATGAATAATGACAATATTAAAAATATTGCTACATATTTAAGTTTAAGGAGAATATTGTAAGGAGATGATCAACCATAATTTAGAAAATCAAAAGTATGTGTTTTGTTTTTAATTTAAAGAAGAAAATAATAACAAACTCTCACAAGTTCCATAATGAAACAAGATGATCAAAAGAATGTGTCATCTTTGTGACACTAAGAAGATGAAAATAAAATTATTTTCAAACACAAAAATAAAATTCTAAAACAAACCAAATGAATACTTACCTTTATTAAAATTTAATAAACCAAATTTAATTTTAGTAAATGTCAACCTCTTCATTATCCTTATAAATATAAAAACTAAATTTATTATTTTTATAATAAAAATTCTAAAAAACATATATTACATAGATTCAATTTAACTTAAATTTATCCATCTCAAACCTTTTGAAGTAAAAAGAAAAAATATACCTTAATTAAATTTATACATTTACCCCAACCTTTAAAAAGTTATGAACAAATTAAATAATTATATATTTCAAACTAAATAATAACTATATGCCATGCCATTGTGTATGCCCGATCGAACTTCAAATTTATCAACTTAGATCTTTACCTCTTATAAAATTTACAATTTAAAAAAAAACTATATCTCGAATAATTTTGATCCCTAAAGTCACTTTTAACATGCATTTAAACTTTCTAAGTTCAATAATTTGAGCCGTTTGAAAATATTTAAAATATTTGAAATTCTGGAGAATTTTGATCTTAAAACCCACTTTTAACATGAATTTAAACTTCCTAAGTTAAACAATTTGAACCGTTTGAAAATATAAAATAATTGAAAACCTAAAATGTTTGGAAATCTGATAATTTAACCTACGAGAAGCGGAAGCAGTTGTATGTAACAAGTCAGTTTCAATCTTCATTTAAAACTAGCGACCGGAGGGATTCCCGGTCTTAACTTTGGCCGTTGTGGTTGTGCAGATCTCCGCAGGGAGAAATTTCGACAACAACGGGTCGAAATCTGTATTATCAGTTTCAACGCAATTCGGAAGCAGTTGCATGTAACAACTCAGTTTCAATTTTCATTTAAAACTAGCGACGAGAGGGATTCCCGGTCTTAATAACTTTGGCCTTTGTGGTTGGGCAGATCTCGGAAGGGAGAAATTTCGAGAAAAAAGGGTTGAAATCAATATTATCAGTTTCGACGCAATTAACAGAGAGTCAGTGCAGGTGCAGGTAAGGAGATTTAATGACCACGAGAAAACGGTATCTGTGCAGAGGGCTGGCAGCATTTGTAATTGTGGTGTTAGTATTCATGACCAAGGCGACCTCCTCTCATGGAGGAACAGATAACAGCACTAGAGACATGATCCAGTCGAAGAACAAGCAGGAAACCGATCAGCAGCTTATCAGCGCCGTCTCAAAATTTGACGTGCTGAGGGATTTCAAGAAAGGAGAGAGGCACAATCGACTCACGGACTTGAAGAGATTTCTGGCAACCTTCGGATATCTCCCACGTCTCGGCCAGCACGAGACGCCACCCACAGCCCTGTTCGACGACCGCCTGGAAGAGGCCCTCCGTCTGTACCAGAGCAGCTTCAATCTTTCTGTGACGGGATTTTTAGACAGAGCAACCTTGGACACTCTGCGGATCCCCAGATGCGGGAGGGAAGACGTTCGAGACGGCTTGGCTCTCATGCTTCTCCCCAGACCAAGACCAAGATTATCGAGTGACAATCACAGCAGGTTGCCTTCCCAACTGGAGGCCGAGCAATGGAATTTCATTGACGGGAAAAGAATGTGGCTGTCCACAAGAAATCTGACCTACGCCTTCTCCAACCTCGCCGAATCTACTACACTGTCCAGCGACGACATTAGGTCTGCAGTGGCTTCTGCCTTCGAATCGTGGGCGGCTGTCGTTCCCATTGATTTCCAGGAGATCGATGACTTTGAAGCGGCGAATATAAAGATCCAGTTCCTAGAGGGAGACCACGGTGACGGAACGCCTTTCGACGGGCGTCTCGGGGTACTGTCGCATGCGTTTGCGCCGGAAGACGGGCGATTTCATCTGGACAGCGCCGAGGTTTGGATGGTGAATATGACCATGTCGGATGATAAGTCCGCCGTTGATCTTGAGACGGTGGCGCTTCACGAGATCGGGCATCTGATTGGATTGGACCATTCCAATGTCGAGGGCTCCGTCATGTTTCCCAGACTTGAAACCGGAAATGTAAAGCGTCTGTTGACCGATGATGACATTGACGGCGCTATGGCTCTGTATGGCTCTCGCACTGAACAGCAGCTTCATCAGCCTCATGGGGAATTGAAGAAGCGTGTAGGATACCAACGGCTTTCCAATTCTGGCTATACTGCACTTGATTGGATTTCCTTCGCAATTGCAATTGTTTTTCTGGCCGTTGGTTTTCTTCTCATGGTTGCTTAGTTAAACGAATCCTCCATTTAATTGCTTGATGGACACAAGAAATGCAGCGAACTGAATCAAAGATGATATCGAATTCAGAATGTACAGATATATATTTCATTCAAATCCGCCCATGTTCTTAGCAAATCTATAATATGCAAGAAATCTTATATTGTAGAAGGATCCGTAAAAACTTTGCAGCTCAAACTGTTTCGATGAATAAACGATCTAAACGTGCTATTTCTTCGGATCTTTTCCCATTTTTTCATAATGTAAAATTTCTATTGTGAAATGGAAAATTCTAAATGATCTTCAGGTTTCTCGAAAACATTTTTGTTTCTTCGATCACAAATTTGAGGATGTTGATTTTTCTGAAACAATAATCATCGAACAGTTTAGCAAGTGGACCGTTGTTTTTGATAGGGTTTCGCTATATGCATTGGAGCTGTTATTTTGTTTTAGGTTATTAATCGGATTGAATACAAAACGATGCTACCGTAGCGAGAGAAAAAGCTTTCAATTCTGTGATAGTGAATAGTTGGGATTTGCCACATCAAACTAGAACGAAGAATCAGGATTATATATATATATATATATATATATATATATAATGCAATGCAACGCAACGTAGCTTTGGATTGAAAATTTTTCCACTCCCACAATTTTACTTAACTTATATATATATATATAAAATAGAGTTTAAGTGGGTCTAATGGTTAAGAATAATGTTTTCTCTTAAAGTTAATTTATGTTAATTTTTAAAATTTAAATGTTATGTATTTTTAAATAGCTAGTCTTTAGTTATGTGAAGATTTAACTTTTAGGATTCATGGTTCTTTTAAAGAAATCTCAAGTGAAAGTAAGAAATTTTGCATCCAAAACTCATGATAATGTTATAGGAAGTTTTTATTTTCAAACCTTAGCTCTCCATCTTTCAAGAAGAGAGTAATCCATAAATAATACAAAGAACAAATTTAATAATAGAGAAAAATAACTTTTAGCCAAAAATGGCTTAGTGTATTAATTTAGCTAATTAGTTCTTATACACAAATATAATGGGTTTATTAAATAATTTCTATAGGGAGCCATAGGGGTGGAAAGATGCACCAATATGATTGCACACAATATACAACAATGTAGATTCATCTTAACTTTAGATTGATGATGCTCTAAAAGAGATGGAGTTTTTTCAATCTAATTTTTTTTTACCTCGAGGTACTTCATCCCTCTATGATTGGAGTTAAAATTCTAAGTTTGTCATTATCTATCTATCTATCTATATATATATATATATATATATATANATTGAGGGTTTACAATCTAGGGTTGGGTTTGCATCTCTTTCGTCAATAACATAATAATCGCAGGTGGGTCACCTCTAACATATCAATAAGGAGGAGGATGTGCAGTTGGTGGATTATTCGAAGGATTCTCTCTCAAAGGATCACATTTTTGTCAATCCTTAAGTACATTCCTTTTTGTCTTTATACCCAAAGCCCATCAACAATCTAGAGGATCCTATGGAACTTCTTCGGTTTGATAATTTTTGAATGCACACCTCGACCAATATCCCAAGATATCCATCTCTTAATTCATCAATTAATGTTGATTCGGGTGTGAATACACTTAGGATACGAGTAATGGGGATTTGAGTGGTAAGACATGTGGTATTTTTGTGGATATGAACATATTCTTGCAGATCCAACAATCATCCTTCCTTCTAGTCTTGCAATGGATGAAATTCAGTCTTAGAGGTTTATTGGGAGTGGATTGGGGTTAGCTAAACTTCAGGGTGGTGACACTCTCGTCGATTAGAAGGTTCTCAATCAAAATTAAAGTTGAATAGTTAAGTCGAGAAGAGGAGGGGTCTCATTAGTTGTTGGAAAAGATTTATAGCTAAGCCAGATTACAAATATGGAGGGTCAGGACCTTGTTGGAAAATTCAGTGGTAGAAGGGTGGTGAAGGAGTATTTATCTTCATGAATGCAGTAAAATTGGGTCTCTGTAAATAGATACTCTCTAGTCATGTATCTCCTCTCAAGACGATGGATTGTATTTCTCTTTAGAACTAGGGACGATGCTTGGAGGATTCTTGGTAATCGATGGTAGACAAGTTTCCTCTTAGTATCAAGCCATGACACCCATTATTTTATGCATGGGAGGATAAATTTACTAGGGTTCCTAGCTAGATCAAACTTCCTAACCTCCCTTTGGAATTTTGGTCAGAATCAAGCTTAAAATCCATTAGGGAGGTCTTAGGGTATTTTATCATCGTTGATGACATTTATAAGAATATCCCTCTCCAGTCGATAACTTATATCCTTGTTGAATTGGATCCCTATCAAGGGATTTTCTAATTTATGGAATTGATTATTGGCGAGTGATCCTATACTCAAATACTTGACTACATCAACGTTCCATTCCAGTGTTCAAGATGTCATCGAGTCAAACATGTTATTGTTGACTGTGATCTTGTTTTTCATAAAAAAATTATGGGGTATACTAGGAGGTCTCAAGGAGACATAGGTTCCATACCTCTATAATTTGCAGGAAAAAAGGATGCTCAAACTCCACCTCTTCCTTAGATGGATGTCGACCGGAGAATATTTCAAGGGAACTCTCGGGATCCTCAATAGAATCAGTCCAAGATTATGATTGGAGATGTTAATGTTCCTTTGGGGAAGGGAGATGTGAGGCGTGGATGATTCTTGTCTCTGGGATCAATTGGGTGGTGATTTGGAACTTTCTTGTGAAAAATGGTCCAAGCTCAAGGATTTGTTGAAAAGGAGTAAAACTATGTGCTAATCTTTGTGTAAGTTTTCCTTCTTCAATCCCTCCTTATTGGTTTTAGATTCTACTCCTAATATGGAATGCAGGATGTTGAGGGTAGTGAGACATTCTACCACTCTGAATATGGTTTTGGGCCTAGACACTCTGCCTTTTGATATAAAGGGGGCTATATCTATACTTCCTGACTCATAAAGGATGCCGAGTCTCGTTCCTCTCCTATTGTGGGAACTCAGAATCATTGTTCTAATAAATCACATTATTTCTCGTTAGGACTAGACTCATACTTACTTCATTCTCATTCCTTCACTTTTCCTTTGGGGGTGGGGGGTTAGGGTTATGTTGTGGCTGGAACAACCCCCCTTTGCATTTTCTTTTACAAGAGAAAGGAAAGGGAACCCTTACTAAATTTTCAATCCTATTGCCTAATACTCTACCGCTTGATCCTAATGTTTTCCCTTTGCCTACTTTGAGCGAGTTGGGGGGTTTATCTTGATGGACAATTGTCTTTGATGGATGTTGATTATTCCTCTCGATCTGATGATTTCAAATGTATTTATGATGTTTATTCAATTGTTATATTTGTTGACATTTGTACGATGGACTTGACACACTGTCTCCAGACCTTTTGTTGATTTTGAAGTGATAGATGATCCTATGTGGTTGCATGGCTTGATGTTCTATTGCATGTCTTGGATGCAGTCGTGGATGATTATTTTCTAATTGACTAATTCAAATTCTCCATCCTCTTCCTAACATGTTATGTTTCATGACTCCATACTTATGTTCTCGCATATAGATCCTACTCTTTTGTTTCGAATTAGCATATGTAGTATTAAGACACTCATCTACAGTCACCATGTTATTGTTCAATAAACCTAACACTCTCTTATAATTTGGATAAAGTTAAGGAATACATTGTTTATTGTATTGGCTAGTATTCTTTTGATTGCATGGTTGATCTCATTCTTTTGTTTTGAACATAGTTACCAACTTAACGAGAACTCTATAAAGTTCTAGTTTTTTTGGGGTCCAATGTTTTACTCCATTTTTAAAAATGGTGCTATCGGTAACACCCCCCTCTATTTTTAGGTTTTTTTTCAATATTTTAAATTTTTCAATCCACAATGTTTCCACATTATTTTTTTAAATGCTTATTTTTCATCTATTTTTATTTTTTTTCAATTTTTTTTTAATTCAACGATGTTTTTACTATTTTTTCATGCTTCTTTCAATCTTAAAAATATTTTTTACCATTTAGTTTTTAAAGGTTACGATTTTCCATATAATTTTGTCTCCTTAATTAATTTATTGCTCCATATTTTTTAAATATAGTGAAAAACATCATTTTAACACATTGTTTACCTTTACTTTAATACATCGAAAAAAATTGTAGTTAAATAACACTATTTTTGAATATTTAGCAAAAAAATATACATTTTATATCCATATATAATTAAAAACCTAATACATTTTGGTACATATTCCTTAAAATAACATGTCAAATAAAGCATTTTTATGGACATAATTGAATAAAAAAACTTAGTTTTATAAAAAAAATATATCATTTTCTTTCATATTTGTATGCATTTGAAGTAAAAAATGACAACAATTAATAAAAAATTCCAATGTATAGTGATTCACATACAAAAAAAAAACAATAAAAAGATTCATCACAAAACAACAATAGATACATCTTTATTCTTATTTTAAAATATGAAAGTCAAAACATTACAGTTATAGCTCATCAAAATTTGCAAAATTGAGCATCATCTTCAAGGGCATCTTAAAATTAATCAACAATATCATATATCCCAAATTCATCATTCTCAACAAACACATTATCATCTTCTTCAACGTCATTTTGTGCTTCGATTGTGTCATTTTTTTTTTCCATTGCCTCTTTGATATCAGCAAGTTCTCCGAAGTGATCCTTTCCAATCATTCCTCATAATGGTACTTGGGGTTCCTTTGATAATTTTTCCACCTTCGATTCACTAAAATATCCTTTCCTCAAGCCAACTTCTTGCATTTCATCTGGAAGAGTTGGAATAACATTAATTCTTTGTTGAATAAAAATGCATTGCATTGGGTCACTTTCAATGGCTATGCAATTCCTTCCTTTCTATAGGAAACACGCTAATGTTGTACCTAATCACCAAATACAAAATAAATAATGAATTTAGATACTGTAAAAAGACGTAAATTAAAAATAATATAAGAATGAAGTATGATTTCATAAATATTAGATCATAATTCTTACCTGAATCCGAGAAAAAATCCAAAACTGAATCTCCTTCATTTGAAAATGTATCTATAAGATAATTAATTAATGCTTGTGTTTTTTGATAAATGTTAATCATCTCTCCTTTCAAATATTTTTCCTCATATGTTATTTTTCTAACCACAACATTGCATACCAATATACTACTAGGAGTCTCTCCATCCTTTGCATTGACAAGAATAGAATTATAAGAATCATCTTTTGTCTAGGTTGCAATATGGATACTCTCAAAATCACGTTTAAATGATTCTTTATTGGAGCTATGAATATTAGGCTTGTGCTTGTAACATAAATAAGTGCAAATTCAGTTAACTTGTGAATTAATAAAATTGTTTTCTAATCCTAATCGCTAAATATACACTTTCAATATTTACCAAATAAACTCCATCATTGTCTTTTCTTTCCCCTTGAAGCTTTATTGTACTAATCCTTGTTGTGTGTCTAAATGAAATGCTAGAAATCTCCAAAATATTGATGTAACTTTCGTATATCCCATAATCATTTTATTGAAGCTTGGTAAGTATAAGGCTCAATATCATATCCAATGTTTTGGATATTATAGCCATGAGAGATATCCACAATAACTAGGGAGTATTCTTTTTTAGGAACAATATTTTCAAGTTGATCACAATCACCTAATATTATTTTATATTGATCATTGTTGATCCCATTCCAAATGTAGTGATCAAGGGTTTCATCAAGTTGAACATTTTGAACAAGTCTCCTTTCTCTTTCAAACTTGGATTTTTGAATAAAAATTTTGAAAGTTTCAAGTACTCCATATGCATTTTTCTTTGGCATATTTAATGAAACAAACAAACACACACACACACACACACACACACACACACACACACACACATATATATTAAAATAGAAATAAATTAACTTACAAACGAATAATATGAATGTAATAAATCAACATACATTTTTGAATGCAACAAAACATTGTTTCAATACTGTTGAAGAGCTTGAATATGGATAGTTGAGTTTAACATCATCCCAACTTTTTTCATTCAACATCTTGACCATTTCCTCTTGTATTCTCATATACACCTAGTGACTAAATAAAACAAAAATAATGATATATATATATATATATATATATATATATATATATATATATAACAAAATACTTAGAACATTGATATATTAAACTGAAAAAATCAATTTTCTTGTCCTAACATAAATAAAAATAACTCAACAAACATTCTTTTTAAATTCATCACACATTTCTTCCATTGATAATTATCCTGACCTAACATGTGATAATATAGTTATGGTAAGTTTATCATCGTTCACTCTTTGTAATGATCTCCAAGGTGTTATAGTCATATCATCTGGAAGAATTTTTATGTCAGGACATGTCTTACTTGTGCCACATATCAATGGTTTAGCCTTCTTAATTCTCTAATTTTTTATACCAATATTTTCTCACAGGGTGAAGATCTCATCTATCAAATCCCATACCTATCCAATTTTAAATCCCAATTGAAAATAGCTATATACAGATCTACATATATCACTTCCTTTGCATTTTTTTTCTTTTGTATTTTCATCAAGTGGGAATCCTATTTCCATACAAAATTGCTTCTGAAATTTGACATCAACATTTGATCTCTCCCCATGACAAATTTCAAAAAATTCATTATGACTAAATCTCACCCTTTGAATGAAATTCATAGACATTATATACTCATTGTTTGTGTTATGATCCCATGCCAATAATTTTTCTTCTGAATCTGTTAAACCAACATAAATTATGCATTTGATAGTCTCAAAAAGAGGATTATTGGGATATTATTCCATCAATTCTCTTCTAGCCTCTACAGAATGATTTCTTCCAATCACATAATATTTGTAGTCAAAACATTTTGATTTATCAAATTCTTCCCTCGTACAATCTTCCACTGGGTCAACAAGAACTAGGTAGTCAACCACATGTGCATATGGATTGTACCTAATCAATGCTTTCAAATTGTGAATATGCAAGTGATGTGGTTTTCTAATTTGATATTTTTCTTGCCCTTCTGTGGGTTTATAAAGTTGTTTCACATTCAACTAAAATGTGTGGCCATCATCAACTAAGTTCGTTGTCCTCATTCTATTTTGAATGGAATTTTTTGTTGTTTTCATAATACCATCCTCTAGATCTACACGTAGTGTTATTATTTCTCTGTTACCTTTGGGGATTTCACTCTAATACTCTGAGCTAATGATGGCTTCTTGAACATTATCAACTTTTGTTTTCTTCCTCTTATGATTTAAATGTGTTTCATCTAAATGAATGATTTCTTCATAATCAATAGGAATAGACTCATCATCAGTCATCGCTCGTTTTCGTTTATCTTGTTTATTATTTTTGTGAAAAGGAGTGATAACCTCGTTGGGACCAATCTCAAAAAAATATTCAATTGGAGTTTCCTTATTTTCAAATGTAACCCTTTTAGGATTTCTAGAATGAGGATTTTCTTTCTTCTTTCATGTTCTTCTCTGTCTACTCTTGCAGGTTCAACCTCCATTACCTTATGTTTCTTTTTCCTTCCTTCTTGTGTGTGACATCNAAACTGAAAAAATGAATTTTCTTGTCCTAACATAAATAAAAATAACTCAACAAACATTATTTTTAAACTCATCACACATTTCTTCCATTGACAATTATCCCGAACTAACATGTGATAATATAGTTATGATAAGGTTATCATCATTCACTCTTTGCAATGATCTCCAAGGTGTTATAGTCATATCATCTAGAAGAATTTTTATGTCAGGACATGTCTTACTTGTGCCAGATATCCATGGTTTAGCCTTCTTAATTCTCTAATTTTTTATACCAATATTTTCTCATAGGGTAAGATCTCATCTATCAAATCCCATACCTATACAGTTTTAAATCCCAATTGAAAATAGCTATCCATAGATCTAAATATATCACTTCCTTTACGATTGTTTTCTTTTGTATTTTCATCATCAAGTGAGAATCCTATTTCCATACAACATTGCTTCTGAAACTTGACATCAACATTTGATCTCTCCCCATGACATATTTCAAAAAATTCATCATGGCTAAATCTCACCCTTTGAATGAAAGTCATAGACATTATGTACTCAATGTCTGTGTTATGATCCCATGCCAATAAATTTTCTTCTGAATCTATTAAACCAACATAAATTATGCATTTCACTGTCTCAAAAAGAGGATTATTGGGATATTATTCCATCAATTCTCTTCTAGCCTCTACAAAATGATTTCTTCCAATCACATAATATTTGTAGTCAAAACATTTTGATTTATCAAATTATTCCCTCGTAGAAACTTCCATTGGGTCAACAAGAACTAGGTAGTCAACCACATGTGCATATGGATTGTACCTAATCAATGCTTTCAAATTGTGAATATGCAAGTGATGTGGTTTTCTAATTTGAT
>SNQJ01S0000413.1:390529-400897 GCA_010110895.2 Picea sitchensis
TCTTTCCCTTCTGTGGGTTTATAAAGTTGTTTCACATTCAATTAAAATGTGTGGCCATCATCAACTAAGTTCATCATCCTCATTCTATTTTGAATGGAATTTTTTGTTGTTTTCATAATACCATCCTCTAGATCTGCACTTGGTGTTATTATTTCTCTGTTACCTTTAGGGCTTTCACTATAATACTTTGAGCTAACGATGGCTTCTTGAACATTATCAACTTTTGTTTTCTTCCTCTTATGATTTAAATGTGTTTCATCTAAATCAATGATTTCTTCATAATCAATAGGAATAGACTCATCATCAGCCATCTCTCGTTTTCGTTTATCTTGTTTATTCTTTTGTGAAAAGGAGTGATAACCTCATTGGGACCAATCTCAAAAAAATCTTCATTTGGAGTTTCCTCATTTTCAAATGTAACCCTTTTAAGACTTCTAGAATGAGGATTTTTCTTTCTTCTTTCCTGTTCTTCTCTGTCTACTCTTGCAAGTTCAACCTCCATTACTTTATGTTTGTTTTTCCTTCCTTCTTGTGTCTTTTCAATATGAAAAGCATTGATGGAATCCATGATATTATTCTCTATAGAGTAAATCCCCACTAACATATGTGAAGGTCGTTCATCAAAATCCTATAAAAATAAAATATAACTTTTTTATGTTAAATAAAATTAAAACATTACCATGATACTAAAAATAATAAATAACACAAAAATAAAAATAAAAAACTTGCATTGTCTTTCTCAATGTCAACACCGATGAATGCACATAATTCTGAAAAAACATTTATTCTTGTTATAATTGTTCAATTTGAAACAATACATAAACTTGATATAAGTTTTGCTTTGTTTGGCAAGTGCATAAACAATATATGTGACTGACACCAAACATATATCTCTTAACAAGCCAAGTGTCTGATAATTTCCTTGCACATGTTCTAAATTGGCACAATCTCTCTCTCTCTCTCTCTCTCTCTCTCTCTCTATATATATATATATATATAATCTCCATTGTTGCATTGCTTGTTTTTAACAAACCAAGAATATTCTAGTTTGTTTTCACCTTCCACAGATTTTCATTGTCTAACATTCTTCATTTCCCTTGATATATCAAGTGTTATGCTATCATTTTGTTTCCTACCATTCATGGAGGTTCCAGTTTCAATTTTGGATGCCATTATTGTAGATCGTGATCCAGATATATTCATAGATAATATATTTCCTACCATTTTTCTATAATATAAAAAAATAAAATTAGTCCTTTTACATTATAATAAACTAAAAAAAACATTGAATATAAGAACTAATTTAAAAAAAAAATAAAAAAAATTGACCCATATTTAATTTTTTTTTACCCATGGAGTTATTAGGCTTATGTCGGGATCGTGCCTTGCCCGTGGGGGGTTGGGGCGATGCCTGACATTTCCCCAACCCCCACGGCCAAGCCCCGAGCATTTTCCAGTAACCACCATGGGTCAAAACTAAAAACAATTAAGTAAAAAACAATAAAAAAACTATTTTTTTTTACAAAACTATACCTAAATTTGACTCTTTTTTCTTCCTTTTTTTTAAAAAAAATCTTAAGGATTTTGTTAAAAGTTTTTGAAAAAAGTATAATTTTTTTTTAAAAGTTGGGATTTTTTTAGAAAAAGTTAGAAAACATCTAAAAAAATTAAGGTTTTTTCATTTTCGCATGAAAAATTATTATGTGATTCAAAGATGATCTTATAATTGTTGTTTTGGTAAATGGTAAGAATTTAAAAAATAACTAACCTCTAAAATGTTAGATTCTCCTTAGATTTCTTCTCGATGTTTCTCCCTTGTAGCTTGCTCCAAATACTTTAACGAATACTTCCGAAGATATCACACAATGTAAAAAGATAAAACAAGACTGTGTATATATAACACATATGATATAAATTATTGTTAGTATAAAAAATGTGGGATAAATAAAAATTAAGTATATTGTATACATATATACCTAAAATTATATGGATCATCGCTATATTTAATGAATGTGAGATAAATAAATAAACATGAGAAATATTGTTTTTAACATGTAAATAACGAAATAAAAGAGTAAAATTTGTTTTTAATTTTTAAGGGAAAAAATTGGGAGGGGGATTTAGAGAGAAAAGATCATTGTGCAAGTTATAAGAATGCCATTGGAAAAGTGAGTGGTTTTTTTTTTTTTTTCGTCTCAGATAGTTTGATACCTAAGGTGAAAAATATGATGGATGCTCTGGTGCTTCACAACATCTCTGCGGCTAGGGTTAAACCCTAGCTGCCTTCCTTTCTGCAGCTTGGCCTCTTGGCCATAGCTGCTCTCTCTTCAATGGCCGCAATTGTTCTCTCTTCAATGGAGGCTTCCATTCGTAGCGGATCCGGACGCAGTGGTTCTGCTCAACATGACTTTGTTGATCATCCATGCATGTTTCCTTCTCTCGGCCCTTCGGGTAGCATCCCAGCCTCTTACAATGAGGTTGTTAAATCACAAATCTCAACTCGTTCTCCCCCATTTGTTTCGTGCTCGGTTTAATAAGCCCCAATGATTTCTCTTCTCATGGGCCAAGAAGCTGAAGATGAGGAAGTTTACTTCCGGAAAAATGATTTAATCTGTCGGTTCAATGGACTTTGGTCGTGGTTTGTGGATCTCAATGGTTTGATCTCATCCCATTGGAAGCCTCTCATCAAGGAAGATTTATTCATACACCCCTTCTCGAAAGGTTTCTTCATTACATAGTTTGATCTTGTAGAAGACCGGGATCTAATCCTTGCCTCTTGCCCTTGGCTTTGTGGAAACTCAGGTTTGTGCATGATGGTCTGGACTCCTTGCTTCAATCCTCTGACTGTTGTTCTTTCTTCTACTCCAGTTTGGGTCAGACTTCCTAATCTTCCCTTGCATTTTTGGGGTGAAACTTCTCTTCAAGATATTGGATCATCATTAGGAAAGTTTCATTTTGCAAGTAAAGAAACAAGAATTCATAGCACCACCTCATATGCTAGAATTTGTGTGGAAATGGATTTTAGCAAAGGGTTTCCAACAAAAATTATCTTGGGCTACAAAAAGTACTCCTGGACCCGAAAGCTAGACTATGAAAGAATCTCACTGTGATGCAGGGCTTGTTTTGAAACAGGGCACATAGCAGCTCAATGCACTAAGGGAAATAGGAAGGCAGGAAAGCAACAATGAAAATCAACCTGGTGGGAAGGCTCCAATGAATATCATCAACTAATTATTACAAACAATTGAAATTCTTCTCTAGAACCAGATTCTTTGAGACATGATTCCAAAGGCATGTCTACTCAGGAGACATCTTCGAAGCATTCAAATATTGTCCCTCAATCGAAGAATAAAGCTTCAAATTCTCTTGATCCAGGAATAGAAAGTTTTAAGGCTTCAGATACTCCTGATACGAGAATAGAAAGCAAGGCTCTCTTCAGCTCCCCACCTCCTTCAAGCTGGGAAAATGAGGCCGATAAAGATGAAGCAACATTGACACCTCCAAAGAAAACAAGTCCCCCAAATCAGTAAAATATGGGGATAATTGAATCAAGAACAACATCACTATCTGTCAAAGAAGGTTGGACAATAGTTGAGAAGAAGAAAAAGACACCACCAAAAATAAAACCAATGATGACCAGAAGCCGATCCCGAAATAAAAAATAATCATGTGTTGCTTTTTTCAATTATTAGGGCGTCAATTTGTCCGAATTTATGCACGTAAGGAATCATGGAATGCAGTTTTTTTTGGATAATTGGAAACGTAGGAAAGTGAACTTGGAATCCGATAAGATAAATCGAAAAACTAGACTTAGGATCTTTTTTCTATGTACTTCTTTCCGACGAGGCCATTGATCTTTTATAAATACAATCATAACCATTTCTGTTAAAAAAAAGAATGTCATTAGGAGGGTGAGCATTTGTATCATTCTATGTTCTTAGAGAGAAGGGATGTCTTTGTCAGATAAAGAAGATTTTATTTTTGAGACATCGACGAATTGTTCGCATACCTCTTCTATTGGGACTAGGAAATGTGATAGGAATTCTTGTAATGCAAATGAGGTGCCATATTTCTGAGCTAGTCAGAAGTTTGATCATAGTGAAAGCAATTTTATTCAACATGTTCCTCATGAAAGTCCTAAATCAAAGGACTTTGAAGGCACCGATGATGAAGAGGAGGAATATGATGGTGATAAATCTATTTAGCAATTTAATAGTAATTAAAATAATCAAAATGTAGTTCAAAGTGGAGACTAGGATCAATGTTTAAATGATTGGGATGAAAATTTTCCTCCAAGTGAGGAGTTTCAAGTTACCAATGAATATTTCCAAGGCACCAATGAAATTTTAAAAGCAATGAAGATGATTATGACAATGGTGGACACTCTTTCCCGAGTGGGGAATTTAAATACAACAATGTTAGTGATGATGAATTTCCTCCAAGTGAGGATTTTAAAGATAATGATGAAAATTTTCAAGGCACTAAGCAAGATGGTGAAAAATTTTACTCAAGTGGGGATTTTGAAAGCAATGAAGATGATTATGTCAATGGTGGACACAATGTTGATGATTATTTTCCTCCAAATGAGGATTTTCAAGGTATCGATGATGATGATGGAAAATTTTCTCAAATTGAGAATCTTAATGGAATTGACAGTTTTGTGGGTGATGATGATTTTCCTTGAAGTGAATATTTTCATGGAAGATCCAATAACATTGGTGAAGATGGTAATCATGTTTCTAGTGATTTTGATATTCCTCTCATGAACGAGATTATAAATGAAGATGATGGACCTAGGAATGGAGATCATGTTATCAATCATTCAGCTGCAACAAATCAAGGTGATCGAAATTGTCTAGTTTAGTCTCTTGACAATGTTTTGCTTGATATTCCTTCTAGTGATAAGGAAAATTCTTCTAGTGAGGATGATGAAATAGTGGAGACATTGCAAAGAAACATTGTCTAGGACCAGGACTAGACCTTTGTATATCAATCCAAATAATTCTAGTTATACAAGGTCTAGGAAATAATTTCTCACTAAATCGATTTCCATAAGTGAATTGATTTCAAGTGAATGTTGTCAAAAGAATTGTTTGAAAAACATGGACTACATGTATTCCTTGAATAAAAGGAAGACATATTTGTCAATGAATAAGAGAATGAAAAAATCATATTTGATGGGGTGAATGATATCCACCAATAGAGGATATGATTATCGCATTGGGAATATTTTAGTATGTAGGAAGGATTTAAAAAAAAATCACTCAATTGGTAATCTTCGACTATCAAGAATCCAGACAAGGTTTGAAAAACATCCTTCATTTTATTCAAAGGTACATCGTTGATGAGAGAGTGGGCCATTGACAAACACTACATTGTCATGGATGTGTGATTTCATTTCCAAACATGGAGAGTGTATTCTAGACAAAGACACAATAAATATTCCAGATAATTTCTCAAGGAGGGAAATCTACAACTTCTACAAAGGATGTGTTGAAGGTGTTGAAGGAAATGGTAATTTTATTACATATACATAATTTACAAGAATATGGAAGAAACAATTCAACAATGTATGTATTCCTAAGAAGTCACGTATGGGGATTTGTAGTATATGTGCTACTCTTAAATCAACAAGAGATAAATCTGAAGAGGAAGAAAGAGGTATGTGTTTACTAATTTTTTTTTTAATTGAATAGTTATCAACTATGAACACATATGATCAATATTTTCATTTTATGTCATGTGCAAATTCCATAGTCAAAGAACTTCAAGAACATTAGAATCAACAATCAAGTAAAAGGAAAAAGTTGTACAAACATCGAAAGAAGTGTTATGATGCTACAAACAAATATTTAGGTATGATAATTGATGGCATGGACCAGAAGAAAACACTTCTACCACATTTTGTCCGTACACCCAAACATTTATAGGAAGATAATTTCATTCAGTTTCACTTGGTTGGTTATATGGTTTTCAATGGAAAAATGTGTCTAAGGGTTTACTTCACAGCTCCAAATATTCATAATGATGCAAATCTGACCATCACCATAATTCATCATGTGCTCACTCACTGGTCTTTAAATCTTCCTCAATTTCTCTATCTACAACTAGACAACACTAGTCATGAAAATAAAAATCAAATTGTGTTTGGATATCTAAGCATTCTTGTTGAAATGGGAATCTTTCAAAAGGTGAAATTTGCTTTCCTTCTTGTTGGACACACTCATGATCATATTGATCAAATGTTCAATCATTTCTCAGTAACATTAAAGAGGAAAAATGTTGGAATCCTACCATCATTGATTAAATGTATTAAGAAACCATGCAATCTAGAGCTTGCTTTTCATATATTAGAAGAAATTGTTGACATGCAAAGATTTATTCATAGATCACATCGTGAAGAAAAATGTATTGAGCAACTTAATGACATTAGCTTCCAAAATAGATTTTGTTTCAAAACAATTGATGGGAAAACACTTATATGGGGAAACCAGTATTCAACTACTACAGAATGAGGGTCTTCATCAGGTTTAACATTTTTAAAGTTCATTCTAGATCGTCCAATATTTGCATCAAAGTTATTATTTTTACAATTAGTTGTTGAAATCCATAATGCATAGAGGCGTAATAGAAATGTAGATTATTTTGAATGCCTAGAAGAAATAAATAATTCCATTAAGGATACATATGAGTACTTTGATGTTGTTGATTTTGTGTGGTGTGAGTCTTTTTTCAATAGTCAAAGTGATATAATTTCAAGCTCAACAAATGAAGATATAATGTTGAAGAATCCATTTCATTGGCCACAAAATATGCCAAATGAATCTGAAGAAACAAACATTGTTGAAGTTCAACACGAATCTCAAGGTGTTATTGAGTTTACACAAGCAAAGGAAAGAGAAATGTATATTGGTTCATGAAGGTCACATGCACAACGTGAAGCCATGGAAGACCTTTATAGGGGTTCAGTACAAGATATTAAGGAGGGTATCATGATTGTAGATTTAGCGAATGAAGATACACATGGTTATCCATTATGGATTGGAAAGGTTATAAATATTGATAAAGAAAATGATGATGTTATTTCAATTGAAGTGCATTGGAATGCAACAAGTACACACCCATTCAATGGTGTGTACAAGTCAGAGATGGTGGTTGAGAAACATGTCAATAGAAAGAGAAAAATAAAGGGTCACAATACAACTCGACGTCGCACTGACCTCTTAAAATTAGATGATGTTAACATACTTGTTTATAACTTCAATTTTAAAAAGAGAGGAAATCTTTTCTCCAAGAAAACATATAGTATCAAGAGGTTGATGCCACAATAAATAAATGCAATATGGGATTCTACTGAATGTAGTCGTAGATCTAAAAGGAATTTGACATCTGAAATGTTGGGCATGCATGTAGACTCAGATGGTGCATTCATTGAAAATAGAGAAGAGTATGGATCATATACATCTTCATACAATCATTCATCTAAAGACAATGTAGACTCTGATGGTATTTCAAAAACCATGAGTCAATCTAAATAAGTGTATGAAACAATTTATGTATTTTTTATCCATATGATGTTTGTATGGTAACTAGAAATGAGAATTGAACTTACATATGATCTTACATGAAGTTATGCATCTTTTTTATGTTTTATGAATCATATGTTTTGATTATGGATAATATAATAAAATTTCTTAGCTCATATGTTTTGAATATGGACAATATAACAATACTTTTAAGAAATAATTTATGTTTCATTCAATGTAACTTGTATTTACTTTTTTTTATTAAAAGTAAAAAAATTATTAAAAAGTGACGTTAAAATTTTAAAGTATATTGCTATATTTTCATGGCATTATGTATTACCTTGTGCTTTGAGTGATAATAAGATTTTAAAAGATAACATTTAAGGGTTGATTTTATGATTTTGTTTACAGTATTGATGAGTTCTTTTATCACTTTATAAAAATGTGTCATTTCCATACCCCAATTTTAGAATGGGTGCTACTGGTAGAAATACTTTTCAATTTGATGGTTTATTTTGAGTTTTTGGTTTTAATGGTACCAAGTGCTAAAAGTATGATTTCAAATTATCTAAAATTTTAACGTTCAGGGGAAAAAAAAAAAAAAAACAAACAAACATACAAACATTTTTTAGGTGTTGATTTTAAGGTTTTTCTGAGCTACTTTCTGAGTTTTGAAGGTCATGTTTGAAATTTTTTGTAATTTTGACCCCGTTTTAAAAAATGGTGCTACCAGTAACACCACCTTTTTATTTGGGGGTTGATTTTGATGTTTTTTTATGCAAAAATATGGGTTTTTTGGGCCAGATTTCTCGTTTTGAGGTCATAGTTGTCATTAAGTCGGTAACTTTGTTTTTGTAGGAGAATATTTAGAGAGCCACTTTTCTTTCATGATCGCTCTAGCGTTGAGAGGCTTGTGGGGAATATGTTGATCATTTTATAGAACCTTGAAGTTGATCCTTACCAATATTCATCTTTTCTTATTTTCCTGAGGTCCTAAGCTTCCAAGGATATTGGATCCACCTTTCCTATAGATCTTCCCCCAAGCCTCTTCGAATTGATCTCTATTGGATTCTTCTATTGGAATTCCCTCTCTCTCGAAACCTAGGCCCAAGTCCTATTTGGTTTTCTCATTATTTTCCTCTATTATTTCCTCTAACCAAATCTCATATTTAGATTCTAGTCATCAAGAGCTTTCCAACTACTGTAACCATACTTAAATATGAGTTATGGATTGGAAGTTACGACATCCCAAACTTTCCTAATTCTTCACTCACCTTTCCACCTCACTACCACATGGTTCCCTCTCACTTGTGTCATCCTACGTGGTACCAACGTGGTGCTAATGTGGAACCCATTACTTGTCCTCATCGTCATCAGGATCTACCTGCTTCATGTCCTGCCAGTCCTCTGATCGCATTCCCTGATGACAACGTCATCGAGACTTCTTGTAATCGGGGCCTCCTTCTCCCTAACACTTGGGTGCTCCTAACTCCATCTCTAATGACGACGCCCTCCTATGATAGATCAAAAGACTCTCAGTAGTCGAAGATCAACGGTCCCTATCTCCTGGGTGACTCGAGTTAGTTGATAGTTAACCACCCCTAGCCTTGCTCAACTTTTGTGTTGGAATCCTCAGACACGTGGCACTACCATGACTTGCCACTTGTCCTTCCTCATCATTGGTGATTCTGTGTCATCAAGATATTCCTCGGAACCTTTCACTTGCTATCCAAACCTTCGATCACCATTTCCTGACAATGACCCTTCTCTGAACAAATGACCCATATTTGCTTACTTTCCAAATCAATAGTTGTCAGTGGGTCTTACTCTTCCTTATCATCAGCGATCCTCATTGTCGGTGATCCTTCATTATTTGTGAACCCTCGTCGTCAACGATCTCTTGTCATTGACACTCCTCACCAACCTTCCTTTCCACGCTGATGACACTTCTAGATCTAACGATCCATATCTCATTGTCATCACCTCTGAGAAATGAACGGTCCCGAGGCCTCCTTGTTTTCGAAACCCCATCACTTGGATTCTTTGATAGCCTTCCCCCTTGACTAACAGTTAAGATTCAGTGCCCTGGCCTCCACTTTTAACGACCCACTCTAATCCCATGCAATCATAAATTGTCACATGTCACCCCTCAATACATGCTAACTACCATGTTGGCATCCTAGGAACCCTCACCCGTGGAACCTCGACTTGTCTAAATACCTCTAAATTTTCACATTTTGTAATTATATTCAAATCATTTTATTTTATTTTATTTTTCTTTGTTTTGTAAATATTTCTATAAGTATTTGATTTTGATTTTGTATATTTATTTGATTTTTTTTATTTTTAATTTTAATTTTATTTTTTGCTATCTTGTAAATATTTTGTTTTTATTTTATTTGTTTCATGCATATTATTTTATTTTATTTTAATTGATTTTGTTATTTTATTCTTTGTGAATTATTTTTATTTTATTTTATTCTTTGTGAATTATTTTTATTTCTTTTTACAAGGAAAAAATAATTCAAACAAAATAAACAAATCATGTAACTAAGACCTATGATGTAATGTTCATTTGTACATATATTCATTTTTTATTTAAATGTTCCTTATTTTCATTTTCGTTCATTTTTATTTATTATTTTTTTATTCAAATTTCTCAATGTGTACATATTTTTAATCTTTTTACTTTTTACCTTTCTGCTCCTATTTTGTAGGCCTCCCTAGAATATAGGGATTTCCTATTTTATAGGGATTTTCTAGAAAATAGGAATCTCCTAGAATATAGGGATTTCTGGAATTGTTTCTTTAACTTTTTTTTCAAATTCCCATTAATCTCGAA
>SNQJ01S0000413.1:401170-425477 GCA_010110895.2 Picea sitchensis
TGTTTGTTTTGTTTATTTTAATGTTGTTTGTCCTTCTGGAATTAAACTGTGTATGGAGTTTTTGAAACGTCCAACATTTGGAGTGGATATTCCACCAATCATCAGGGACTATTGAAGCAATGAATATGATGGGTGGAGTGTCCACTCGAAATGTTGGACGATTCAAAAACTACATACACAGTTTAATTCCAAAATTACAAACAACATTATGAGGAGCTGTGAAAATATGCATACTTTAATTGTTTATTTTATTTTATTTTTATTTTTATTTTATTTTATTTCTGATTTTATTTTATTTTATTTATTTATTTATATTTATATTTATATTTAACATTTTTTTCATTTTATTAATTTCATTTTTAATTAATTAATTAATTTTATTTTATTTCATTTTATTTTTATTTTTGTGTATTAATAGTTTCTCTTAGAATAACTAAACAAGCAACATGAATTGCCTAATGGTTAAAAACATATGTTTCTTCCTTAGAGGGTAATTAGTTTTCCTTAATTTGTGTTAATAATTGTAAATAAATGTAAAATAATGTAAATAATTTTACTAATTTTTATTTTAATTCCATTTTTTTTTTTTAATTATTTTCCTAATATTTTAAAAAATGAATATAATAAATGGGGGAAATTAGAGGAAATTATGCTACAAGTCGTGGGTCCCATGTTGCCTAGGTTCTATTCCAACTATCCATAGGGGTTAAGCCATTTCGTCGCTAAGTGTGGATCTCTTATGCAGGTGGACTTTTTTCTTTTGAAGGCTGAAGAATCAATGGTCTAGATTAACCCATGCATTTTATCAATGGTTGTTGAGTGACGATTTTTAAACGACCATAAGTTTTGTTGCATGTGTTAGAATGTGGCATATTATACCTCGTTGGAAAGGTATCAGACAAAGGAATGAAGTGGTATATGTCTTTAGGACTAATAGATGACAGAAGGCTTCATAAAATGCAAAAAATAATAGACCACATATTTGGGGGGGAAATTGCTCATACCAACATTAAAAAGTCGTATCTAGATCTGCGGGACATGAAATCATGCTTAGGAGGGATTGATCGAAATATGGAGGAGAGAAGAACATGCTGTGATAGAAATTTCTAGCAAATTTAGAGCATAAAAGGTCCAAAAATGAAAAACACAGATAATACCCGAGTCTGATTGAAGAACTAACTATGTAGAATTAAAGAAGTCATATCTCAATCTACAAGAAACGAATTTGAGCCAACGATAGCTCAATGTAAAGATGAGATAGAGGAGAAGAAGCCAAAGTAATTGTAATCAACAGTTAGAAGCCAGAAACACCCAGAAAATTTTGAGGAACAAAAGATAATCCAAATGGACAGAGGCAGTGATTGTTTTTAAATGAATATCATTTGTAAACTATCTGAGGACAGAAATAATGACTCATGAGTCTGTTATGTTTCTATTGTAATTCTCACATGTTTAGTTTCAAAATGTGGGAAAAAAAATAAAAAAATAAAATAAAATGAACATTCATGAGAATTGAAGAGTCACTCTCTTGTCTTATAAAAGAGAATTCATAGCATAGAGAGGGGATTGTTTCCCTTTGTAACAAAAGATGGTACTATTATCTCTAAGTAATAAAGAGCATAAGACATTTTGAAGTCATGATTGTTTTCAAATGCTTGTGGGACTATTCTATACTTGTATTTGTGGTTTAACTTTTCTGGGTATTGATCATATGAACTATTTATATTCTTAGTGTCTAGAACCCTTATGTTGTTGTGATTTCCTATGAGTGTAGGGATGATGTTACATATTTCTTCTTCAACTATTTGAGACAATTTCTACAATATTATTATGCTAACATGTGTGGGTTGTCATGAACTATTTATGTTATCTAGATATTACCTTTCATTATACTTATTCTATTATTTTTGCTCCGGGGATAGATTAGATTAGTTTCCTTTAGTTAGATTAGTCTTAGAATTAGTTAGAACTCCTTCAGGGGGGAGTTCACTATCTTTCCCCTTTTTATTATTTTAATTTTGAGTGGCAACTAAACCCATATACTCTCGAGAAATTCTACTCCAAACGAGAGTAGGTCTGATTAGGACCTTCCATTGAGTGTTTTCCCTCATCTACTTGACAGACCATTTGGACCCGTTAATAAGTTCAATGGAAATAATACTTTTGGCCTAAATCAAGTGGGATGTAAATCTTCCATGAAGCATGCACTTGACAGTTCCCATCATGAAATATCTTAGGGTCATCAAAAAAATCTTCCAAGGGTCCTTAGAGTAGGACATTCCCCTTCTTGTAATCCAATATGAAAATCATGTATTTCAACATGAGAGGCTTGGGTAGAATGCCCAAAAGGGTATCCATGAAAGATTTTTTGGATCTGGAATAGTCATATATTATTCTAATTCAAGAGACAATGTGTTCCTATGGTGGTCTTGCCTAGGACCTTTCCAAATTATTTCTTCAAATTGATCTCTTATAAAATATTTCACCATTGTATTAGGTCTATATTGTTGAGAGAAATTACACCCCACAGACATGTTGAACTCCCCTTTGGACCAAGACCCCTTCTTTGGTCCAAAGACATAAGAAAACAAATGGTTACTACTTCCTTTTAGACCTAGTTCATTAACCTATAGATAGAAGAATGGAGACTTACTTGTTTCCCAAAGTTTTTCCTCGATGCTCCATCCTTTTACTTCGCTTCTCCAATTCCTTCAGCGATCAAAGAGAACTGCCAAACAAGAAGGATCCAAACCTTTATACTTGTACTAGATCTTGTTAGGTAAGAACTAAATCTATCTATACTCGATTTGAACTAAGCATAGACACTATCATGAAAAACATAATGAAAGGAATAGGCCAAGTTGATATTAATGGAAATCCAATAAAGAAGGAACTTACAAATCACATTTGATGTTGAAACAATCTTTTCCAAGATCTCCAGTCCATCCCTTGCATAAATGTCTTGATATTAGAATGGTGATGCTTCAATGGATTTTCTCCTCCTGATGATAGAGTGCTCATGATGATAGAGTGTATTCCATCCTCCATGTGATGGGTTTTCTCCTCTAATTTGTCTAGGAAACATGAACAACACTTCCACATGATGATAGATTTGTGACACCCAATTATGACACTTAGTAGAATGTAATACATAAGTGATACATAAGTGTGACACTTAGTAGTATGGAAATTCGGTGTGTAACAGATGCCCCCTAAAAAGTGAGGTCGAAAGAGAAATTGATGGTCGAAACACTTTACAAAAATATTGATGCAAGGGCGTTGGAGTAGGAGAGCGTGGAAGAAGCTGCAAACAACCATAAAATAATATATATGCATAATTCATGAGGCAGGAATACCTATGCTCTAAATACAAATTGACTCAACGCATGGTTTTCGACCAATACCCTATGGATCCATGAAACATATTGACTAAGGATATGACCACCATAGATACAATGTGGATCCATATCTCCATGACATGATGTGATCATAGCCAAGAGAGAATACACAATGGAGCTACAATATGGAAACAACATAGCCAAGGACCAATACAAAGTAGATCTATGTGACAATATATACATTAGTGAAACTATCAACATGATGACTATACCAAAATTTCTCAAGTACTTAGATAACATCCATCACAACCTGGGAAAATCATGTAACAAAGTGAGATCCCAACCTAGGGTCTTCATCCCGATCTTGATGTAATACGATACTATCCATGCAAATAGATGTGTTGATGTCAAACTTGGTAGAAACCACTTGATCATCGGTCATTAATGTACATTGTTAACAAGAGTGAGGGAAATCATCATTAATGACTATGACTCCCAAGGTACCCTAGTACATTCCAACGAATTTGAACAAATGAGTTGAGGTCGAACACTCGTGGAATCATTCGATCAGAGGCCAATGATGTAAACATATTTTTGAAAGAGAGGAGGGTTTTCATTGAGGCATGTGGGTCCCAAGGTACTAATTGATTTCTAAGTCTAATTCCTAGATAATGTGTTGAAGTTGATAGGAACAAAATCATCGAAGGAGTTCCATGATGTTTCCCTCATCATCAAAATGAAATAAACACAGGAAAGTGATGTAATATGGTGGATTAAATGAGTATGGAATGACATGAGGATGGAAGCTAGTAATACTGCAGATTGTTGGTTTGAAATGAAACTTCCCTTGAACATTGTGAGGCACGACAAATGGCTTGGTAGAATTGACCCGACAAGTACCAAGAACATAATGTGATGATAATAAGAGCACTCTTTGACTAGAATGAAAAAGTATAACAATAGATAGAATTGGTATGAATCAGAGACAAGAATATTACCTAACTGTAAGGAGAGATGCAAACATGTGCCATGTTCAAGGGGGACAACAACAACTACCATAAAGTTTTCCAAAAAAAACCATGACCCACTTCTTACAATTTTTCCCCCACCATGATTAGTGAATACCTCTTTGTTTTTTAATGAGATTGAGGAGGATAACAAATGCTCAGTATAGCTCATCTTCGATGAGTCCCTCATCATATGTTTAATGAACCTAAAGAAGGAGGGGTTCAGTCATGTATGGGTCTTGAGGTTTGGTACCATATAGGTCCTTCAATGCATAATTTTACAATCCCAATGAAGGTAAAATCGGTGGTTTTTCACGTTTAGAGAGTATGAAAAGAACTTAAAGATGACTCCATGGATGTTCTTTTTCATAAATTTAGTCTCCCAAGCCTGAAAAAGTGTAAAAAAATACAAGGGAGAACTCTTTTAGTCATGATTGAATAGAGTATACTTTTTTCGTAGTTAGTCTTATGAGGCCAAAAAAGGGATAAATTACCACTAGAAAGATGCCCTTTCAAACCTTTTAATGAGTTTTAAAGGAAAAAATCTCACTCTGCAATATTTTCATGTTTAGGGATTCTAAAAAGAGCTTAAAGGAGACTCCAAAGAGTTCCTTTTTTGTATAGTTTTTATGAGTCTGAAAAAGTGATAAAAGTTTACTTGGTAATCTGTTCTCATGTATTAATGAGCAAAAGAAAGAACAAACTATGAGCTCAGTAACCTATTCTCATTTATTTACAATAATGAGAAAGAAAAAAGACTTAGCTCGTTTAGAGAAGACTATTAAGCTCTAATGGGAATGACCCCCAAGAGAGGGTCACTCATAGGAGCATGGCTCTCTAAAGGTATTCTCTCCCCATAATGTTTAGTAGAACCTAGTGTCTTAGCTCCAACATGATGTCCATAGGCTAGAGACATGCCCACGAAGCATCATTTCCCCCATTGAATCTTATTATTTACTCATTTAGACTTCTAGCTACTAATAGGAATATGTTCACCAGATGGGGAAGAAGAAAGAGAACTATTTGAAATAGGTGGAGGAAAAGAAGATTCAAGTATTTGATCCAAAGGAAGACTCGACTCAAATGGAGGGGGGTCTGTTTCATTTTTTAACGAGCTTGGAAGAGACAATGAACTATGCTTGTAAAGACTAGGTACTACTAAAGGATCATGTCATTCTAAGGATTGTTGCACCTAAGTCAAAATCATAATTGGGTTTTGTCCTCTAATTTTTCTAGGGAACGTGACCAACACTTCCACATGATGATAAAGTTGTGAAATCTAATTACGACACTTAGTAGCATGTAATACATAAGTGATAAATAAGTGTGACACTTAGTAGTGTGTAAATTTGGTGTGTAGAATATAGACCGACGTTTTCAGTAAGAAACTAGATTGAACGTTTTTAGTTCTCAACTTGTACAAGCCATATGTTGGAAATTAGGAGAATTTATGGTCTGGTAGTATGATTATTGGTGGTGATTTAAATTTTACCTTCAGTCAGTATGAGACTTGAGGATATTCTGTTAGAGAGGATCTCCTATATAAATTTCTTAATGACCATTTGGAAGAGCGGGGTTGGGTCAATGTGAATCCCATTAACATGTGCCCAATATGGAATAAAAATTAGGATGGTGATGCCAGTGTATTGAAGCATCTATACAGGTTCCTAGTTCATCATGAATTTATTTAATATTTTGGTATCTATCGTTCTCAGGTAGGGAAGGTTAGATGCTCGAATTATTTCCCATATCTATCTGGATTTCGAGAAATTCTTGGGGAGAACAAGATCCCCATTTAAGTTCAATCCTACATGGTTTGAATATGAGGGTTTTCGTTAGTTGGTCTAAGACAATTGGATCCATTATCAAGTAGATGTTGGGACTCCGTCAAGTGTACAATTTGTTGCAAGTGTAACATCCTGCTCTGGCGCACTGAGAAAACTTATTCTTTGAGGACACTTGCTCGCAAGTAATCCGGACTATTATGATATTAAAACATTTGTCCTTGATTATGATGTGTTATGATAGATGACATGATTTTTTACTGCATTGATAGAGACAGGTGCTATTGACTCGATTTTACTAAGTGTGCAGGGTTTTGGACCTTGAGGATGTAGAGGCATCGATGGAACCCTTGGAATCCAGATCGAGTTAGGGAGTGTGCTATTGGGGTTTGATTATTTTACTGTGATTTTAGTACATTTGATTAGATTATATGATGTGGACATGTCTGACATGATTGTTGATGATGCAAGATGATGATAGCTTGCCGACCAGACTCACATATGGAGTAAAGGGGCCACACACGACTACCAGAGAGGTTGAGGGAGAGGTGTGGATAGTAGCCCTGCCACAGCCTACCAAAGGACCCACGATTACCTATTTCGAGAGGACCCATGATGCCGTGAGGGCAGACTATGACAGTCACTCGCGATGATTCTAACGGGCGTGCAATAAGGCAGGGGCTTTATTCCTTAGAAGCCCTTAATCTCCCACAAGTTCACCTGGCGGAGTGTTGACTCCAGGGGTTATTGATGTCTACCAATCATTCAAGAGGCAAGTGGCACCCTTGGAGCACGTGGTGCGTCCTGAAGGGCACATCGCGCAAAAGAAACACAAGAGGCGAGTGGCACCCTTGGAGCACGTAGTGCATCCTGAAGGGCACGTGGCACAAAGGAAACGATGAGGCGAGTGGCACCCTTGGAGCACCTAGTGCGTCCTGAAGGGCACATCGCATTGATGATGATAGAGGGAGGAACCTAGATGGCCCTAAGACAGACAACACATTAAGAAATTTTAAAAACAACTTCCCTAAATAAATGTCGCCCAATTCAGAATCTAAGTTCTAAGTCTAAAACTTCTCTAGGGGTAAAACTTTGTCTACCCTTAAGAAAAATACCTTATAAAATAAAATAATAAAAATTTAAACTAAAAAAACCACTTAAGTAATAGTTGTGGACTTCATAAATTTTTGGGTAAAATGAAGAGAGTGAGAACTTAAATAAAATCTGTGGATATCAAAGGTAAAGAAGAAATTAATTATTTAACTTGTGAAAGTGTAAAAAGATATTAAATTAATAATAAAAGGAAAAAGGGTAAATTGTGCAACTGCCATTTTGGGCTCTAATAAAAAGGGGAAAAAAGGAATTATAAAATTTAGGAAACTAGGGAATGGGGGTAACATAATAAGGGAAAGAGGGGAACTTATGGTAAAAAGCAAGGACAACTTAGTAAAGAATTTGCAATTAAGAACCTTCTAAATTTAACTAAATTAGCAACTTCATTTAGGGAAAGTATTTAAAACCTGCAAGGGAATCTAAGGGACACCTATGAGTAAATTTAGGAGTAACTCTAGGTGGGTGAGGGAAATGAGACAATTATTAATTCAAAGAAAATAATTATTGGAGGAAAGTGGGGGATGGACGACACTTGTACGAAAGAGAATTATTGGAAGATTTTTATTTAAACTTAAATAAAATGAAATTTAGGGAAAGTTTGGAAGTTCTAAAACTCTATAAAAGAAAGGAAGGAGAAGGAAGAAAGGGGGATCGGCTATTAGCGTAACATTACGTTGTTGGATTAGTGACTTGACTGATTTACTTGTGGGAGTTGGGATTTCCCAACTCGGAGAGGAGTGGTAGCTCAGCCTTGCGAGGCGAGATGGGAGCTAGATGTACCATCTGGATAGTGTGTGGCCCCTTTGTGGCTCGGGGGGCTAAGGGGGGAAGCAGAGTACCCCTAGCGTTGGCTGGGAGGTACCGGTGTAGTCTCGACGGTCGGCGAGCAGGAGCGCCACGGAGCGCGCGGATGCCATTCGAGGCGGGCGATAAGGAAAAGGTACACTTTTTGGTTGAATGATATAATGTTGTAGGATGTATGTTTTAGATTTGCATGAGTATTGGGTAGGTAAACTGTTGTCTAGTTTCATGACTAAAAATTTTTATATCCTCTGATGGAAACATATGTGTCACTGTGCCAAGAAGGTCGTCGAAGGGCCATTTGTCTGAGTGGTCTCTGACCATGAAATTGATGTTTATATTCACCGTTTCAAAGTCATCTATCTCACATAAATCCAAGTGAATTACAATGACCCACTTCTAGAAGGCGGAAGCCACTGCAGTCTTAATGTCGCTCTTGGACAGGATGGACGACTCGACGAAATTCGAGAAAGAGTAGGTCAGATTTATTGTGCTCGGACAGATTGTTTTCCTGATGAACTTATATTCTAGGGGAATATTTACTGTGTTCAACCAAATTTTGTTTATGATGAACTTATATTCTAGGGGCTCCAACTGTGAAGGCAACGGGATTCAATTGCATGGGAGGAGATGCAGAGGCAATGGGCTTCCATCATAACTAGGTAATATTGTTTCTTGTTTGGGGAGGAGCATGTGAATCGATCCAATTTTAAATTCATTCCTTCGACACCTGGTAACCCGTAGAATGTCCAACATGGTTGTGTCTAAAAATCATATCACAGAAACATTGAGTTTACGTTGGTAAACACGGAGGGTTGCCTCCAGGAGATCATCGAAAAGAGCCGCAGGTGGCCTATGGTTTTGGTCGAGACATGGAAGATATCCTAACTTTGTCAAAATTTTCTTCAAATGATTTGATACGACGGTGCTCATCCCCCTTCTTGAATTTTTTCTAGTGCCTGGAATTTTGTGAAAAACTGCTGATGGCATGTCTACTTATTCCTCCTACATCTAGAGATCTGCAAAGTTTCCAAGGTAGTTCTCCCACATATGGAGATTTGTAGAGTGTTTAAGGTAGTTATATCTAAAACTCTAGTCACAGAAAGATTGAAATTTCTCTTGTAAAGACGGAGGGTCGCCTTCAGGCGATCGTCGAACAAGGTTGTGGGTCGATGTTCGCCGAGACGCTGGAGATATTCGCATGTTGCTAGAATTTTTTTCAACTCCTTGATATTTCAATGTGTATCTCCTTTCTTGAAATTCCTCATCTTATTAAATTTTGAAGCAGACGTGGTTAATAGATGATAGGGTTTCAGCTGGTTCATGGACATGACTCTTTCTTTATTGAACCCATCAACTTTGGAGGTCACCACCACGGTTAATAGATGATTCTACTGGTTCATGATTCTAAAATATGAGGATGCTCCCATGATCATTAACACTGCCACCACAATAATGAAAACTATCACTCTGCAAAGATAAGGTAAGTTAGCCATTAAAATGATGGAAATTGTTGAACAGTGAAATAATACAAAGGTGAACTGTTCAACAATGAAATCACAGAAATGCTATAAATTATTCAGCAATGAAATCGCAGAAACGCTAGAAATTATTCAGTAATGAAATCGCAGAAACGCTTGATTAAACAAAAATTCTCTATTCAACAATGAAATCACCAAAAATGCTTGATTCAAAACAAATTCTCCAACCTCATGTCATATCTATTTATAACTTTGTTTACATAATTTAAGTTAAGTTTTTTAATGTAATAATTTTATTGATCCGCATATGGTTACTCGATTGTTTTAATGTAATTATATTTTAAGGTAGACCAATAATGTTCCACAAATTAAAATATTTTAAGTATAAAAAGACTTTGTCTAATTAAAATGATTACGGAAACCATAATAAATTTGAATGTGATATTAATCTTTTGATTCATGTGAGAATGGATTATGATCGATGCTTGAAAATATTTCAATAACTTCATGGGAAGGTCAAAGATTAATGTTCAAATAACTTACAATATTATAAAAGTAGAAAGATATATTATTCTTGGGATGATCTTGACAATATAAGAGGAAAATAAAAATATGATTTATATGGAACCTGAGCAAAAATTGAAAAATCAAATACATATTTGCTAAAAGTCTTTTATAAGTAAAATGAAAAATCAATTTATGAAATAATAGAGACCATTGAAAATATCTAAACAAATGATTGCGACTAAAAATTAGGAAATTCTTCGATGCACCATCAAAGTGAAATATAAGAACAAAGTTAAGGTTCAGTATAATTATATTGAAGTAATGGTTACTAGAAATAAGTATTATGCACTATAATTATATTCAAGTAATGGTTACTCTATTAATATAAAGTCTACAGATAAAAAGTATTTTAAGGTCAACTAATAATGCTTGGTAGACTAACGTCATCAATTCTTCTTTCTCATTCACATTAAGCAATGTAGAAGTTTCTAATATAAATGTAACAATTCTTTTCAGTTATGAAAGTGTTAAAATGTCATGTTCGTTTTGCATATTATGATCCATTTTGAACATAAAAATTATCCTAACTATGATCGATAATGCCATACTACCACATAATAACAACAAGGGAATCCAATTCCATTTCTTTGGTTCCCTAAATTTAGTTATGCATTGTAGAGCATAAAGGATGTAGACAAATCTAGTTGAAAATGATGAAATCACATTCTACATATCCCATCAAAATTTCAAAATGTGATTTTAATTATGAAAGTGGTCCATGTGTTTTGCAAACTTTAAATGCATACCTCAAATTAGCCTAGTGTCATCTTTTTGTCTTTTAAATGTTAAATAAATATTTAGCTAACATTCCACCAAGGATGATTTTAATGATGGAAATTTATTTTAAAATGTAGAAACCTTGGTGAATCTTACTAATCTTTCATACTCCAACAATAAAATGTTTAGAGATATTTTTGTAAAAACATTCAAATTTCTAAGGATTTTATATAGTTTGTATAAAATTTTGGCGATTTTTTAGGTAAAATAATTGTATTATATAAAATTTAGGCAAATCATTTTTAGAATGACAAATCATTTTTTGGGAAAAACCATGGAAAATTAGCCCATGAGATAAATTTATCCCATAAAATAATCTCTGCATTCCACTCACAATATTTTGAACAGGTAAATCTGGTCGGGATATGAATTTGAAGAGAACCATAGCCTCATTCACCAAGACCTTGCATATCTTGCACACCAAGCTGGGTATAAAAGACTATGAACGACATTTGGTTCTGAAATATCATCAAGCTCTACACAGATACATCCAAACTGAAATGGATTTTCTGGACATCTCATCACTCGGTGCTGCTTATTGATATGCTATTAAAATCGAGCAGAAGTTTAAGCACTAGAACAAATAGGATTTTAGGTTTGTAAATCCACAATAACCAAAGTATGATAAAGACAACTCTAATAAACAATCTCCTGAAAACTAGTCTAATCCACAGGAGAAGAAGGGGCACGGGAAGATGAAGAAGGACACCGAAAAATGGTGCAATTTCCACAAAATTCCCTGACATAACACCGATGAATGTCGCTCAAAAAAGTCATTGGTGGTCGAGATCAAAGACAAGGAGCCAAACCCTGATTCAGAATCCGATTCTAAAAATATTGGTAAAAGACATATCATTGACGCAGACCCCACTGCTATTGTCGCAACCACAACAATTAAACTAGAAGAACCAACAGATCCTAAAGAGGGGAAGCACCTTTTTCATTCACAAATGTGGGTGAAGGGGACCTCACTGCATTTTATTGTTGATAGCGGAAGCCATAAAAACCTCATCTTAGTAGAGGTCGTCAAACAATTGGGATTGTCGACAACACCACACCCGTAATCATACAACATCGGGTGGCTTCGCCAAGGACGAGATCTCTGTGTCAGCCAACAATGTCGATTTTCATACGACATCTAGCCCTTAAAGGATGAGGTATTATGTGATTTTTCCCCACTGGATGTCTGTGATGTTCTCTTGGGCCAACCATATATGTGGAAGAGCCATGCTATTTATGAGTCTCGACCCCATAGTGTCATTTTTACTTTGGGGGGTCATCTCTACATAATAACAGAGGTATTTACGACTATTGTTCCACATAAAAAGTGCCGAAAGGTAGTATCTCATACTGCAAAAAATCAGATTCTTCACAATTTGTTCAAAAGGGGAACAAAAGGACACTGCAACCACTACAGCCTCTCCCCAACCACCTTCTATCCAACAAAAGCAGGTCGAAAAGGTTGCAAAAAAGCACAAATATTCCTTCTTCACACCATCCTCTCATGTAGCTCGACTTGTTGAACAACCTCAGCCTCAATAGGTTCGTGACAAACTTCCACAAACTGAGCAGTGTGACGTCTCCAGCAAGGCAAACAGCTCACCAAGATGCAAATTCAACAAATTATTTTCCCTTTCCCTCAGGAACTCAACACAATGGAGAAAATTGCTTCCTAAGGAGGGAGGATTGATCTAGGTGGATATCAGTGGCCACCCACCTTTTCCAACTGGCTCAAAACAGTGTTCTGGCAATTTTGGCAATTTACTATTTTTAGCAGTTTTAACTTCCGGGGCCATTTTGAGGGCCCAAGTGAAGGTTTTTCGAGCTTGATCTTCTCAATGATATTTGAAGGCATGATTGAGCCCCAAAAATGAATCTCCACTACGATACCTTTCCAACAGGCTATCATACGCCTAAAATGAAGATCGTATGCAAAAGTTACGACCCCGGGAAGTTGATGTACTAACTTACGCAAATGGGGCCCACATAAGTTTTGGCACTTCATCTCCTAGGTTTAGGTTTTTGGATGTGTAGGGTTTTTGGCATTCCAGTTTATTGTAAAAAGGCCTTCAGAGCCTCATTGCAATCATCTTCTTGTGAATGCGAGTAGCCATCACATCTCTTCTCAGAGATAAGCTAACACCATTCTAGCAATCTTTCACTATGTAGTTTTGCAGTCTCTGTACATTTATTTATTATATCTCGTCTCTCATTTCATGTCGAAAATAATCTAAATCAATCCATAATGTAATAATATGTATTTACATTTATTTTCTTATGATGTAATAATATTTATTTACACTTTACTTATAAAATACATTTATTTTCATATGATGCAATAATATTTATTTACACTTAACTAAAAAAATTAAAATGACAACAATTTTATCATGGAAATCGTCAATAACATTAGGCTAAGTCTTGATCTATAACTTCATTACTACAAATCAAACCGTTTTTATATGTCACACAATAAAAGCATTTTTTGATGGCGATTTTCTTTGGTTTTACACTTTATTTTTGATGGGGATTTTCTTCAGTTTTACACTTTCTTTTTTATAGCGATTTTCGATTTTCTTTGGTTTTACACTTTCATTCAAACCAACTTCTAGAATCTAAATATAAATGTTTTTTCTTTCCAACATTGTCCAAAACATTTTCCATATGAATTACATTTTCCATATGAATTAAGTAGTTGAATTTTTTTTTTCTTCGAAAAGAATTAAAATTGTGATAGAGTTTCAAAATGGAAAGCATACACTTTATCAATAATTTTTTTATAAATTTTACTTTGGATAAAGTTTGTTTTAATCATAAATGTTGGGAGAATATCAGGTAAGAAAATCATTTCTGACACAGTCGCACTCCTCGGAGCATGTACGCTCACACAGGATCTTCTTCTTCTCACGGCCCGAAGAACTCTTAAATAGCTCTTCTATTTTCCCTGTCGGGAAAATCAGCACCCATGGCGCTCTTCTTAATGATCCCCCTTCTCTAATTGGGGAATCAGACTTCACAGTTTCGCGAGTCCCGTGGTCGTGCACCCTGTGCTTCACAAAACCCCGAAACCCGATGGGTAAATATCAACGCCTATTATTCCTATCGGGAATCCTTCTGTCGGGATTTCGGCAGCTATGATGTCGGAATAACTTACCTTGCTTATCCCCGACTCCCAATATTCTGATGCACTGATGCACACGTGCAGGTTGACTTTTCCACCTCCCGTCACTTCTATCGGGATTTTGGAATTCGTGGGATCACGAATCCTAATGTCAATGGACTCGCGACTTGCCTTTTCCCGATCCCCGATACAAGTGCCACCTGTCTTTCACCAACTCTGATGTGGCCCACATGAACCCTTCCGTCGGGATATTGCATTTCGCAACTCCAAGATCTAAGGATTTCTTGCCTTCGAAATCCTTGATGCCCCGAACTCCGACTACTCGGGATCTCCTGACACGTGTCCCCACACAATGGATGGTTCAGGACTCGTTGGGATTTCGCAGATCGCGATTCCTACTATCGTGATTTATTCACTCCTAGAATTTCTGATGACTTCAATATCCCGACGACTTCTCCTCTACTCACTAGGGCTTAACCCCGTTGCAACTCCTGCTAAATCTGATGGTTGATGGGATTTTCACGAACTCCCTCCAAAAGATCTTGACCATCGCTTCTTCCTCTTGAGGATTTCCTTGGTGCGAAACCTTCTGTGTAATCCTTCAACATATTGAAGGCTCCACTCCTCTTGATCTTTTTCCAGCTTTAGTCCCTTAAAAAAAAAAGGAACCCTTTGCTCGCACTCCTTATGGCAACTCTGCAACCACTTCAAGTGTTCAGTTTCCCCTGACTCTGCGCACACCTGCAACAACAGTCCTTCGATGATTCGCTTAGAATCGCAACTCTGAGACTTCTCCCTGGCCTATGCACTCCTTTCACGGCACTGTGCAAATGCACTTCTGAGATGAATGGAAACAAAAGTTATCTCTAATTGAACCCTTCTGTCAACGCACTCCTTGTGGACAATTCAACTGCACTCCTTGCAGGAATCCTCTGGTTCAGTTAGAGAAACAATTGAGACTCATTCCATCTCCCTCTCAGACTTCAACTCCACCATGAAATCATATACACAGAATATAAAATCAAATGTATAACTGGAAGGAAACATTCATGAGCATGTCAACATCAAACACACACAGAGAATAACACCAACCATGAAATTGAATCAAATCTTTCTTCTATTTATTCAAATGCATGTACATGGGTGTTCTTCACACAATTCTCTACATGATCCTCTGCTCTTCATCCAGCATAATGTTACAATATACAATGAGGGTGTCTATATCTGTTTTCCCTCTTGGACTCTAAAGCTATCAAATCAAAGATTAAATTCCTATCTACTACCATTAACTATATTAAATGCCAACTATCTACCTAAGGACGAGAGATTAAAGGCTCAAGGTCCATTACAATATACAAAGGCACCTCCTATTAAATGACTCATTTAATATTTGCGCAACAGTCCCAAAGCATTTTCAAAATTTGTGCTGGCTTATCCAGCTGTCTTCCGCTTCCGCGCTGGCTCGCTTGATGTGCTGGCGATGCTCCTGCATCATACTCCTCGGCTTGAAAACTTTCATGGGCTCCTGTCCATGAGCTCTTGGATGGTCTGTCCATGCTTATGTATCACTGCCTCTGTCTCCCAGCTAGCGTCTTCTACTGGATGGCCATTCCATTTGACCAGATACTCATAGTATTATTTTCTTCTGGTCTTCTTACCCACTCTCTTGTCCAGTATGCATTCCATCTGTGGATTCTCTGCAACTGGAAATTGTTTCACCCACTGGATCATTGGTTCCTCAGTTCCAGTTTCTTCTTCTCTAGCTTTATATGGGTATAAGTCTGCGATATTGAATATCAGAGATATTTCGATGCCATCCGGCAACTCAATCTCATAAGCATTTTCTCCGAATTTTCTCAAGACCTTGCATGGCCCGATTTTCTTCATTTTCAGTTTATTGTATGTTTCTCTCGGGAACCTTTCTTTCCTTAAGTGTGCCAGAACTAGATCACCAACTTCAAACTGAAGTTGTCTCCGATGCTGATCTTCTCTGTGCTTGTATTCCTAGTTTGATTTCAGCAGCCGCTCCTTCACCCTACCGTGAAGTTCCTTCATCGCCTCAGCAAATTCTTCTGCACTAGCGCTACTAGTAGCAGTCTGTTCTGAATCCCTCAGCTCAGATACTCCTCTCGGTTGCATCCCATAGACAACCTAAAATGGGCTTTTCCCTATGCTCCGATTCACTGAATCATTGTATGCGAACTCTGCCTGTGGCAATATATTGTCCCAACTGCTGTGGTGGTCCGTCACCAAGCTTCTCAGCAAGTCTCCCAAACTTTTGTTCACCACCTTTGTTTGTCCATCCGTATGAGGATGATAAGAAGAAATAAACGCCAAGTTAGTCCCCAGCTTCTTCCATAAGGTCCTCCAAAAATTCCCTATGAATTTTGTGTCTCTGTCCGAAACTATACTTTTCGGCAACCCATGAAGTCGAATGACCTCTTTGAAAAACAGGTTCGCGATGTGCATCGCATCGCTGGTATTCTGGCATGGGATGAAGTGTTCCATCTTAGAAAACCTGTCCACGACCACAAAGATTGAATCAACACCTCTTTGTTTCCTCGGCAACCCCAATACAAAATCCATGCTTATCGCTTCCCATGGCCTCTCCAGTATGGGAAATGGCTGATAAAACCCTGCATTCTGCTTTCTCCCCTTTGAATGCTGGCAAATTCTACATTTGTCAACAAACCTCTTAACATCTGATCGCATCCCCAGCCAAAAATATGATTCGCTCAGCTTCGCGAATGTTTTATCATGGCCAAAATGTCCAGCTAAGCCACCATTGTGCTTCTCTTTTAACAAGTTCTCCCTCATGGAGCATTTCAGAATACACAGTTGATTGCCTATGCATAGCAATCCCTCTTGGATCATATAATCTATCCAAGGAGTTCTATCTTTGAGAACTGGATTCTCAGCTGCTTCATATGCTTCTGCAAAATCTGCATCTCCTACGTACATGTCCCTGAGATTTTCAAAACCCAATGTTTTGAATCGGAACTCCTGCAATAGTAAACACTTCCTGCTCAAAGCATCAACCACTTTGTTAGCAGTACCAGAAATATGCTTAATCACAAATGTGAAATTCTGCATATACTCTACCCATTTGGCATGTTTCTGATTCAACTTCTCCTGTTGAGTCACAAACTGTAATGCATGATTATCACTGTACAATACAAATTCTTTGGGTATCAAGTAATGCCTCCACTTCTTCAACACCTGTATGATACCATAAAATTCTTTGTCATACGTGGAGTATTTCAGTTTTGCCTCATCCATCTTCTCACTGAAATATGCAACCGGCCTATCTTCCTGACTCAAGACCGTTCCTATGGAAAATCCACTTGCATCACATTTCACCTGAAATGTCTTTAGGAAATCCGGCAACACCAGAACCGGTTGTTCTGTGATTTTCCACTTCAACAGATTGAATCTCTTCTCAGCCTCTACTATCCAGTGAAAATACTTATGCCACTTCTTCACTGTATCCATCATCGCTGCACTGATTCCACTGAAATTCCTGATGAATTTTCGATAGAAACTAGCCAAACCATGAAAACTCCTCACCTCGAAAATATTTCTCAGTGATGGCCAATTCTTAATCACTTCCACTTTATCTGGATCCATCCTCAACTCATTAGCTGAAATAACAAAACCCAAGTAAACGAGCTCTGTCTTCATAAATGAGGACTTCTTCATATTAATCAACAACTTCTCCTGCTGTAGTTTCTTCATCACAATGGCCAAATGCTTCAAGTGTTCAGCCTCTGATTTACTATAAATCAGTATGTCATCCAAGTACACAATGATGAATTTCCCAATGAATTCCCTCAGGACTTCATTCATCAACCTCATGAAGGTACTTGGTGCATTTGTTAAGCCAAACGACATAACAAGCCATTCATACAGTCCTTCGTTGGTTTTGAAGGCTGTTTTCCATTCATCACCCTCTCTCATGCGAATCTGGTGATATCCACTTTTCAAATCAATCTTTGAAAAGTATTTTTCCCCGCTCAGGCAATCCATCAAATCATCCATTCTCGGCAGTGGAAACCTATACCTGATGGTTATCTTATTGATCTCCCTTGATTCGGTACACATCCTCCAACCTCCATCTTTCTTCGGACCGAGTACTGTCGGAACAACACATGGACTCAAACTTTCTCTGACTAACCCCTTGTCCATCAAATCCTGGACTTGTCTTTTAACTTCCTCATTCTCCTGTGACGTCAACCTATACGTAGCTTTGTTCGGCAAACTGGCTCCTGGTATGAGGTCTATATGATGACTCACGCTCCTCATCGGTGGCAACGAACGAGGTAGTTCGTCCACTATAATGTCAGTGAACTCTTCCAACAGTTCTTTAACTTCTTCTGGTAAATCATCCACTCTCGTGCTAGTCAGAATAATCCTCGACTTTCTGACAACAAAGAATTGTGGATCTTCTTTCTTCTTCACCTCCATAAGAAGTTCCTTCCCACTCATGAGAAGTATTGTGTTGCTTACCTCCGGCTTCACCTCTTTATCCCTCATCGGAAGCAACCTGTGTGTCCTCCCATTCTTCTCTAATGTATATGTGTTCATTCTCCCGTCATGAACTACGTTCCTGTCATATTGCCATGGTCTACTCAGCAATAGATGACAAACATCCATAGGAATGAAATCATAGATTACTTCATCATTATATCCTCCTATCTTGAATTCAACTAAACACTGTTTAGTGACACTTACCTGATGTCCCTTCTGTAGCCATGAAACCCTGTATGGATTTGGGTGATCAGTTGTCTCCAGCTCCAACTTTTCCACCAACTCAGTCGAAACGAGATTATCGGTGCTACCGCTGTCCACGATAACCTTGCACACCCTGTCCTTGGTCTTGCAAGTTGTCCTGAAAAGTCTGTCCCTTTGAGCCGAGTCCTCCACCTCCTTCCCGGGTGTTAAGAGAACTTTACACATCATTAGTGACCTTCCACCTTCTGTGTCTACGGCCTCAACATCCCGCTTCTGCACTTCGGCGATGTGAGCTTCCCCTCCATCCTTCTTTTTCTCTGGACACTCGTATGATTTGTGCCCATTCTTTCCGCATGTGAAGCATGTAATTACTCCACCTCGGCCTCTTACTCTACCTCTAGTACGAGGAAAAGTATTTCCATCAGCATATCCCCCGCTTTGCTCTGTATGCTTCCCTCTCTGTTCAACATGTGGCCCTCTCTGTGAGGTTCCACCTCTTTCAACTTTACCCTGAGGTTTCTTCCATTCCTCCTTGGGCTTCTGAAATTTGTCCTGGGTAACTGCTTTGCCTCTAGGCTGACTTCTGCCTCAGCCTCGCTAACCTTGCTTACGACTCAGCTTCTCCTCAGCTTTCAGATCCATTTGATAAGCATCCTCCACCGTCCTGATGGTAACCATGCTCAATTCATCTTGAATGTCGTATCTCAGACCATTTAGATATCTAGCAACCTTTTCATCATCGCTCTCCCGATGACCTGCCCTGATGTTCAGTCGATAGAATTCCTCAGTGTATTCTTTCACTGTCATCAGCTTCTGTCTCAGGTTCTGCATCCTCCTGAACAGAGTAATTTGGTAATCTCTCGGGATGAATTTCGCTTTCATCTTTGCAATCATTCGATTCCATCTCTTTATCTTCTGCTTGCCCTTGCAGCGTCTGTCAACTTTTAGCTCGTCCCACCACAATGTTGCATGTCCTTTCAAGCGCATAACAACATGCTTGAATTTCTTATCCTCTTCGACATCTTCATAGTCGAAGTAAGTATCTAGAGCTCTAATCCATTCTAGCAGCTCCTCGGCATCCAAGTTTCCTTCATAAATTGGAATATCCATTTTCGCCTTCGCACCCATCCTGGCAATGGCTTTGATCAAATGCTCGGTTGATGCATCTTCGTCTGCAACTTCCTCCTCTCATTCAGTCTCAACCTCATTGTTGGAATCACTGAGATCCCCTACACTAGCTATGCGTCTCTAAGTTGTCTCCATGTCTTCAAGTATTGCTCGGAGATCTCTTATCTGTCTCTCCATTTCTGGATTGACTACCTCCCTGCCTCTTCTCCTCACCTCCCTATCTTCTGGATCAGGTGACTGTATTTCTTTTCTCGGCGGCATGACGAATTCTTTTCTCTGCTATAGAAAACAAAGAAGTATTCTCGCTCTGATACCAAACCTGACGCAGCCGCACTCCTCGGAGCACGTCCTCTCACACAGGATCTTCTTCTTCTCACGGCCCGAAGAAATATTAAATAGCTCTTCTATTTTCCTTGTCAAGAAAATCAGCACCCACAACTCTCTTCTTAAGGATCCCCCTTCTCTAATCGGGGAATCGGACTTCGCAGTTTCGTGAGTCCCGTGGTCGTGCACCCTGTGCTTCACAAAACCCCGAAACCCGATGGGTAAATATCAACGCCTACTATTCCTATCGGGAATCTTTCCATCGGGATTTCAGCACCTATGATGTCAGAATAACTTACCTCCCTTATCCCCGACTCCTGATATTTCGATGCACCGATGCACACGTGCGGGTTGACTTTTCCACCTCCCGTCACTTCTATCGGGATTTCAGAATTCGCGGGATCGTGAATCCTGATGTCAATGGACTCGGGACTTGCCTTTTCCCGATCCCCAATAAGAGTGCCACCTATCTTTCACCAACTCTGATGTGGCCCACATGAACCCTTCCGTCAGAATATCACGTTTCGCGACTCCAAGATGTAAGGATTTCTTGCCTTCAAAATCCCCGATGCCCCGAATTCCGACTACTCAGGATCTCCTGACACGCGTCCCCACACAATGGATGGTTCAGGACTCGTCGGGATTTCACGGATCGCGATTCCTACTATCGTGATTTCTTCACTCCTGGAATTTCCTATGACTTCAATATCCCGATGACTTCTCCTCTACTCGCTAGGGCTTAACCCTGTTGCAACTCCTGCTAAATCTGATGGTTGACGGGATTTTCACGAACTCCCTCCACAAGATCTTGATCGTCGCTTCTTCCTCTTGAGGATTTACTTGGTGCGAAACCTTCTATGTAGTCCTTCAACAGATTGAAGGCTCCACTCCTCCTGAGCTTTTTCCAGCTTCAGTCCCTTAGAAAAAAAAGGAACCCTTTGCTCGCACTCCTTGCGGCAACTCTGCAACCACTTCAAGTGTTCAGTTTCCCCTGACTCTGCGCACACCTGCAGCAGCAGTCCTTCGATGCTTCGCTCAGAATCGCAACTCTGAGACTTCTCCATGGCCTGCGCACTCCTTGCATAGAACTGTACAAATGCACTTCTGAGATGAATGGCAACAAAAGTTATCTCTAATTGAACCCTTCTGTCAACGCACTCCTTGCAGGAATCCTCTGGTTCAGTTAGAGAAACAATTGAGACTCATTCCATCTCCCTCTCAGACTTCAACTCAACCATGAAATCACATACACAACATATAAAAGAAAATGTATATCTGGAAGCAAACATTCATGAGCATGTCAACATCAAACACACACAGAGAATAACACCAACCATGAAATTGAATCAAATCTTTCTTCTATTTATTCAAATGCTTGTACATGGGTGTTCTTCACACAATTCTCTGCATGCTCCTCTGCTCTTCATCCAGCATAATGTTACAATATACAATGAGGGTGTCTATATCCGTTTTCCCTATTGGACTCTAAAGCTATCAAATCAAAGATTAAATTCCTATCTACTACCATTAACTATATTAAATGCCGACTATCTACCTAAGGACGAGAGCTTAAAGGCTCAAGGTCCATTACAATATACAAAAGCGCCTCCTCTTAAATGACTCATTTAAGATTTGTGCAACAGTCCCAAAGCATTTTCAAAATTTGTGATGGCTTATCCAGTTGTCTTCCGCTTCCACGCTGGCTCGCTTGATGTGCTGGCGATGCTCCTGCATCAATTTCTCTCTCTCTCTCTCTCTCTNATATATATTTTATAATTTTTTGTTTGAGAAGATATATGTGGATTTTAGTTTACCATCATCAATCATCTTCAATTATTATGAAAATAAATTATTTTTAAAAAATATTAAAAAAATTAATAAACACTAAGATAAGAAAAGTATTATTTTCAATATTAAATAAGAGCTAATACATCATATCATAATTCATAGTTCAATTGTGTATTTTCAATCATAAGTATCCAAAAATATGGAATATCAACAATTTGTATGTGCAAAGCATCTATCATCATGCATTTATTAATGCAACAAGTTGCACTCTGAAGTGTCACTTGGATTTATATTGAAGGTTTTATTAGTTATATTAGGTATTATTGCCAAAGAAATCATAGGGAATGAAATCATTGCACATAGGAAAGTAATAAGGCTTATTGACCACATCCATAAAATTGATGATGAAGTTTGAGAAAATTTACAAAATATTCAAGGGAGGTAAGGGGCTAGATATGATCAACATGCCATAGACCATCAATTTTACATAGGAAAAATGATCTAGATTTACCTTCAAAAGGAGCACCTTAGGGACAAAGACAAGAATATCAATATGCTCAGGTATGGTGGTGGTGGTGGCAATGGAAACGACAATGTTGGTAGTGGTGGTAGTGGCAACGATGACGTTGGTGTTGATGGTGTTGTATTGGGTGTTCAACAACCTAAGAAATGGAAACATGGTGAGGTAAAGACAATTACAAAGTGACATTTGAGACATACATGATGTTAAAACCCTTTGTCATCCATTATTAGTGAACCATATGGTTTGACTTCCATATCTTAGTAAATTGTTTGGATCCTCCCTTTAAGATGAAAAAATTAAGGGAAAAATTCATATCCCAAACATCATAATCAATATTACCATTATGAGAATAATGTTCATATTCCTTACCAACATATACAACATCATATCTAAAATATCATTTTCTCTATCTTTTTTTTTGTTTTCTTGTTGTTACACAACTTTGCCTAAAATATTGGATATACTATCATAACTTTATACACAATTTTTATAGTTACTCAATGTAACAAGGGATGCTACAAAGCTGCAAGTCCATATCTTAAGTCGAGATAATTTGAGAAAAAATATCTCAAGCATAGAGGGGCTTTTGCAGTGCAACATATTAGATATCATTTTTGGGATTAACTGCGTAGTGTAAGTCATTAATCCATGACCCATATCCATGAGTATTAGTCGCAACTGACCAATAATTCTCATGATTTGAATAGTCCACTTAGCACTCATTGCATCGGGTGATGCTCACAAGGGTGAAGAAATGAGATTGAAACCAACAAAATTAATCGCATAGCATCAATCACCACTTCCGAGGCTTGCACCCGGTAACTAGGACTTCCCAGGTAGTCACCCATCCCAAGATGCCTCTAGCTCAAGCGCACTTAACTGTGGAGTTTTTCCCACAATCAATCCCACTTAGCTTGCTACCGCATTTGCAAAACCTTAGCAAGTATTGTGCCTTATGAACTATCTAGTTAGAGCTCCCTTCACTCTTATTATTTAATCATAGAGGGGCTTTCACTGTGCAACATATTAGATATCATTTTCAGGATTAACTATGTAGTGTAAGTCATTAATCTATGACCCATATCCATGAGTATTAGTCACAACTCACCAATAATTCTCATGATTTGAATAGTCCACTTAGCACTCATTGCATCGAGTGATGCTCACAAGGGTGAAGAAATGAGATTGAAACCAACGAAATTAATCGCATAGCATCAATCATCACTTATGGGGCTTGCACCCAGTAACTAGGACTTCCCAGGTGGTCACCCATCCCAACACGCCTCTGGCTCAAGCACGCTTAACTGTGGATTTTTCCCCATAATCAAGCCCACTTAGCTTGCTACCCCATTTGAAAAACCTTAGCAAGTATTGTTCCTTATGAACTATCCAGTTAGAGCTCTCTTCACTCTTATTATTTAAGCATAGAGGGGATTTTGCAGTGAAACATATTAGATATCATTTTCGGGATTAACTGCGTAGTGTAAGTCATCAATCTATGACCCATATCCATGAGTATTAGTCACAACTGACCAATAATTCTCATGATTTGAATAGTCCACTTAGCATTCATTGCATCGGGTGATGCTCACAGGGGTGAAGAAATGAGATTGAAACCAACGAAATTAATCGCATAGCATCAATCATCACTTCTGGGGCTTGCACCCGGTAACCAGGACTTCTCAGGTGGTCACCCATCCCAAGACGCCTCTGGCTCAAGCTAACTTAACTGTGGAGTTTTCCCCACAATCAAGCCCACTTAGCTTGCTACCCCATTTGCAAAACCTTAGCAAGTATTGTGCCTTATGAACTATCCAGTTAGAG
>SNQJ01S0000414.1:26811-133887 GCA_010110895.2 Picea sitchensis
CCCCCCCCCCCTCTCAGTTGTCCAACAGGTTGGTGGCACACAAATGACAGACAAGTGAAATAATAGAGGTAAAAACAAAGGAAAACAACAAACCACTCAATGAATAATCTATTGCAAGAAGTTTAATACTTAAAATATCATTTCAATACATTCAACATGCATTAAAAACACAATTACTCCCACAGGTTGCAATAAAAAACAAATCTTCACCACAACATTTGATGTTTCATATGTTGCATATAGTAAAGACAAATTATACAATAGTTATAGGAAATGAGATGTACTTCGCCCAAATAAAAAATTGCATTCAAGATAAGATGAAAACACATGTAGATTTAGACAAAAACATTGTCATAAAGAGTATATTCCCCGGGTAGAGAGATTTAATCCATGAATAGAACAGGTTCAACCAAATTGATGTATTGATATTCTTCTCCCAAAAATCAAACCCTCAAAACATACAAAAAATGCATATTTATCATAGTTGTGGAGGCTCTCGTCTAGTGTGGAACTGAGCTTAACTCTACAACATCAATTGTAAAACAGCTTATTAACTTAACTAAAACATTGCTAGAGTATATTAACGTATACTTCGATATTGACTTAATAAAAAAGGAGTGGCTCTTATCACACATAAAAGACCACTTAGTATGCCTAAATCTAAAAGAGTCTTGCAATTGAACAACTAAAAACTGCTAATAGCAATGAAACTAGACTGATGCACATTCTAGAGTTAACTGAGATTTGAAAGAAAATTACTAGGAGTGACAAAACTGAGTTCTGTATTGAGCACTGGCATGCATGCATGCACGTTGTTGGATGCCACTAAGAGATAACTAGATGTGTTGGAAACATTGTTTCTTCAACTTATCTCTCGGGGTGAAGAAGAAAGTCATCTGGCATTTTTCTAGAGTCTCTGATATTCCTTCTGCGATATGTATTATATCTTCTCGAGTTCTTAGTTGTGGAGTTGCAGGGTTCCAAATTCTGGAGCTTCTGTTTTGTACCTGTTGGCTATCACCAAGTTTTTGTCAGATGAGGCATATGATTCCTTTGATTGGCTTGGCATTCCCTGGTTTGGCATCATTTTTAACCTCAAAATATGCAATTAGAGAAGATAAGTCATTTCTGAAATTCCGCGTTCAAGAGATTTGGGTTGCAGAGTGTTCATATCTCCAGGAGGCCCGGACTCACGGAGTCATTAACCAACACACTTTCTAATTAACGTAGGATTAATTTCTCTTTAAACATTTTGGGTCTTCGGGACCCCGTCTCTTCGATGTTCAAGAGATTTTGAATGCAGAGCTTGAGAATATCTTGGAGTGACAACCTTTCGGATCTGACATGGCAGCGTGAGGGAATTTCGCTAACGTGTCACAAAAATAAGGGTGACACATGTCATCCGAAATAGTACATATGATTTTCCCAAACATACTTGAAACAGGTGCCTCGTGTCATAACAAATGAGTGCCATGCATCATTATAACAGATGAGTGCCACACGTCTCAAGATTTTTGGCATTTGGAGCTCTTGAAAACTTTGTTTACTCTGGATGAAAATTTCCAGAAGTGATAATCTCACGGAGTTATTAATTCATTCTTATCTTAAGCTATTTAACCCAAGATTAACATATTTTTACCATTAAATATTTCGGGAGTTCAGGACTCCGACTCTTTTGGGTTTGAGAGTTTCTGAATGCAAAGCTTGGATACCTTCCGGAGGCCCAGACTCGTGGAGTGAGATGGTACTTCGGGGCTCTGATGCTTCAAAGAACTGTGTTTCATATGAACTGAAATCTCCCATAATGTTGATCTTTTGGATCTGATGTGGCCCCATGACATCACTATCGTTGACCTGTCCACATGAAAGAGAGTAACAAGTGTCACCCGAAAATGAGCAGATGACGTACCCAAAGGGATTGAAATGAGTGTCACGTGTCCTCGACATATGAATTCCATGCATCTCCACAGATGAATTCCACACATCTCTGGCTCTTCGGGGTTCTAGTGATCTGCGCTTGTTCTGAACTAAAACCTCATGGATGGTTGATCTCACGGATCTGACATGGCATTTCAAGGCTCTGGTTCTTCAAGGCTCTAGCATTTCGGGGTTTTGTGAGACTTAAACAAAGATGAGCTCGGATGCCCGAATGTCAAAGTTGTGGAGTGAAACTTCGTATTATTATGTGGTTAAACCTTGAGAGATTCTAGAACTCCAAATGCACGAGATTCGATGATCTGATTTGACTGTTGGATCTCCACCATTGAAAATTTAACCTATCTCTTATCACAATCTAAACCTGAAATGGATTGTTGTGTCTTTATTTTTGGATGTTTCCTACACATACAAAGGACTTGTTCGACCTGTTTCCTAATCGATTAGTGATAAAAATGATGACAAATATTTTCAAACTCAAACCAGAACATGTAATCACCTTTCAGGAAAGCAAAAGATGGTGCAAAATAAGTAAAAATGGGTAGGGGCCATTAAAGTTGAGTGATTAAATCATGGATAATAATCTTAGCAAACAAACAAAAAAAAATAGACTTGATGGATGTATAGGGTAAAGGAGGGAAAGGGAAGAGGTGCAGACCTAGGTTACAACATTGGCTCCAACCGGGGATAGCACTTCCCTATGAGGTTCGAAGAACAATAGATCAGGTTCCTTACCTCTCAAAACCTCACTCCCACTTGTTGTAACTTACGTTTGCTTCTATCTATCAGCCATGTTTATCTGCTTCTACTGACCTATGCACTATCTTCATCCTCTGATTCATTTTCATCTACATTGACAACCAAATCCTTTAAAACTGGGTTTAACCTGATCTTCGCATTTGACCTCAACTTATTAATGAGTTTGGTACAATGTTTTCTCATTATGGCTTGTACAATATGTTTTTCTCCCTCCTTCTCTGATGACTTTTCCAAATTATTCAAACCTCTTGGTTTGTTAGAACTAGCCGAGTCTCTCATTAGTGCAAGCATGGTCCTCGTGCATTTTCCTTCGATGATTTGGATTGAAGTCAAGTTTTGTTGTCACGTGAAACTCTCGAATTGGACCCTAGACATGATATGAGCAAGTGATTTCAGAGGTTATCGAGGGTGGTTTGGATCCACACCACTCCAACTTCTACAATCAACCACCAATTGCCACGTACTTCACAAGCTATAACATGGTTTCAATTGTGGAACCTCTCTAGGAGATTAACGTTTGGATGCTTTTTATTTCCACAATGAGGTGTAAGTGATCAATCAATTTTGCAATCTGCAATATAGGTGACCCTACTACTTTAGTGTAAATGTTAAATTTTTATCCTTCTACCAATTTTAAAACTCTTCTAGCCATATTTAGAGATGGCACCAATTTTTCATGTCCTCAAAAAGAAGATCAAACCAACAACACTAACACACCCCAGTGCCTTTGTTAGGCTATGGAGTATTTATTCACACATAAACTAACTAATCAAATGCAAATGAAAAAGGAAAGCAGCTATGGTACAAGAGGGATATTCCCTTAGTATTTCAAGCAAAATAGTGTTTCAGGAAGCGCCCATTTGTTGGTCCTCTGAAAATCTCAGTATCATCTAGATTGTGCAGAACAAATGTATTATTTTATAGAACCTCAACCACCTTGAAAGGACCAAACCATAGGTTATCGAACTTACCATGCTTAGTATTTTATTCCCTTCTGGCATCCCACCTCAAGACCAGGTCACATTCTTGAAAGAACTCCTTCTTGGTTTTCTTGTCAAAATATGACTTGATTTTCCTCTGGTATGCCTTAGTTATTTGATTCAGTGATTCCCTCTTTTGTTGAACCTCTATAATCTGAAAGATTCTCCTCTAGATATAATTTGTCTCATCCATTTCTTCCTATAGGAAATTTAGAACTAGTATACCAAACTAATTAGGGAAGACAACATCTATCCCATAGACCGGTTGAAATGGTAAGGTCCCCAAATATATCTTGGTGTTGATCCTATCATCCCACAAGGAATACATAAGTTTAGAGTCCCAGGATTTCTTGTTTTCAATAAACAAATTCTTGATGATCCTGATGAGAGTCTTGTTTGATGACTCAGCTAGCCAATTCCCCTGAGGATAATAGGGCATGGAATGTATCAAGGAAATGTTATGGCTTGCACAGAAGTCGATCATGGATTTGAACTTGAATGCCTGGGCATTGTCTATTATAAGATTTCTAGGGCATCCAAACTTGGAAAAGATATTGGTTTCCAAAAGGTTCATAATCACCTTGTTAATAGCATTCCTAGTGGGCACAACCTCAATTCATTTGGTAAAGTAGTCAGTGGAAGTGAGGATCCACTTGTCCTACCCATTGGAGGGTGGATTTATCTCACCTATGAAATATAATCCCCATTGTTGAAAGGGGCCACTCGTAGTGATAGGTTTTTGGGGCAATGATAACAATTCCGTTTTTCTCACAAACTTTTGACATTCATTGCATTCCCTTACTGTAGTGAATACATCAGAGAAAAGGGTGGGACAATAGTACCCTGCCCTTAGGATCTTGAGGGTTGTAGATTTCTAATGTCGATGTCCCCCACAAACTCCCATGTGCATATCTTTTGTGACTTGTTTAGCTTTATTTTCATCAAGACATTTTAATAAGATGCCAATAGGATCCCTCTAATGCAAGTTTTGATTTAAAATGAAAAATTTTATAGATTTTAATTTGAGAGACCTGGCCCTTGTCTTCTTCAAATATGGTGGACATTCTAGGTGCTGTAGAAAGTAAATAACATATATGTGCCAAGGTGAATAAGAATAGTTTTCAAATGCATGCATGTTGTCTTTCCTAGACTGTGTCATGGGTGCTTCCGATTATGTGAAGGTATGATGCAATTCCAACACTTTAAAATTTGATTATGATAATAACTTGGCAAGTCCCTGCCCCTTAATTAGCTTGGTGGGATTTATGTGCAGATCATACTCCAATAGTTTGACAATCAACTTCCCTCTTTTCCTTTCACTATTTGGCTGGACCATAATCTCTTTGACACTGCTACTAGGAACATAGGTAGTTATGTTAGATTGTAACACATACACCTTGAATGTGTTCAATGCTTTGACCAACACATGGGCTTGCTTTTCTAAAATTGCATACTTCAGCTCAACATCCTAGAGGGATTTGTTGAAAAAATCTATGGGTTGTTCATGGCCTTCTTGATTCTTTTGCAGTAGCATAACAACAATGGTTTCCTCGAAGGCGAAAGAAAATATAAAGAACTCTTTGGCATAGTCAGGGCTAACTAATACAGGGGCTTCAACCAAATCTTGTTTGATCCTTTGGAATGTTGATTTTTCCTCCAGTGACCACTTGATAACAACATATTTCTTCAGCATCTTGGTGATAAGCCTTATGATTTCAACAAAATTTGGCACAAAGCACCTCAAAAACTTTATTCTTCCTATAAAAGACTGAATAGACTTCTTGTTTTGGGGGATTGAAATTTCCTAAATGGACTCCACTCTCTTAGGGTCTATTTGCATTCCTCCTGCTGATATTATGTGACCTAGGAGTTTACCTTCTAGCATAGCAAAGTGGGACTTATTGGGATTCAAAGAGATCCCATACCTTCTGCATTTTCGGAAAATCTTCTCAATGTGTTGTAAATGCTCATCATCTGATTTGGAGAAAATTATGATGTCATCCAAATATATAACCATAAATTTGTCTTTCTCCCCCACAAAAGCTACATCCATATCCCTCTAAAATATGGTCCCTACGTTCATCATCCCAAAGGCAATTTTGTCGTACATAAATTCCCCCCGTGGTGTGGTGAATGTTGTTTTTTCTTTGTCTTCTTCACATATTTCTATATGGTTATAAACAGAGTACTTTTCCAACAAGGAAATTTTGTGGGCACCTACTTCTCTTTGCAAAATATGGTCCATCTTGGGCAGGGGGTAGTTGTCCTTTAGGGAACACTTGTTGAGATTTTGGAAATCCACACACAAGAGTATTTTCCCACTCTTTTTTCTCATAGGTACCAAGTTGGTCACCCAATCTGAGGACCTCAAGGGAACAATAATTCTAGCATTAAGCATTATTTTCAACTCTTTTTCAATTATGGACATCAGAATGGGATTAAATTTCCTGAAATTTTGTATGAATGGCTTAGAACCAGCCTTCAGAGGGATCTTGTGTTGGATGATGTCAGTGTCAAATGTCTTCAAATCTTCATACGACCACACAAAAATATCAGCAAAATTTTTCATGAGGTTGACATACCTGTCTTTTTGTTCTTGAGATAGTGCCTTGGACAATTTTACTATTTTTGGATTTGCTAGCACCATGATTTTCATAGCTAGAGTTAGAGGTTTGTCCAAAGTTTTCAAAGTCATGACATGATCTTGGTAAAATCAAGGCATTCCTAGATGAGTCATCGGTTAGGGTGAATATCATGTCAAAAGGTATTATGTTTCATCATCACCTTTCATGAGGTTAGAGAAGGAACAATCATGACACTCCATGTCATTGGTATCATTGCAAACTTCAAAAGCATACTCATTGTGCAAGTTAGTTGCACAAAGGCTTCTGTTGCTTTCATTTGTTGTGCGTTGCGCAAAGGATTTCACCGCGCAGAGGTTTTTTCCGTGCAGAGGATTTTTTCGTGTAGAGGATCTTTTTGCGTAGAGGGTTTTTCCGCATAGAGGGTTTTGCCACACAGAGGGTTTTGACACGCAGGGGATTTTGTCGCGCAGAGGATTTTGTCGCGCAAAGGATTTTGTCGCACAGAGTGTTTTTCCACATAGGGGATTTTGTCGAGTAGAGGATTTTGTCACACAGAGGATTTTTCCACACAGAGTATTTTTTTCATGCAAAGGGTTTTGTCGCATAGAGGGTTTTACTATGCACAAGCTACAAGGCATGCTATGTAAATGACAGGTTTAGTGGTAAACTTCAATATCACTTTCTGACCAACTAGAGAGGAATTTTGAAAATCCCTGAGAGGTTTTTGTATAGGACAAACCAAATAATATAAATGTCTCTGAGATTTGAAAAAAGTCATATTCTGGTAGATTCGAATAAATCTTTAGAGCCCATTTTTTTAGATTTTGTTTTTTTCATCATTTTGGTCACGGATCCCAAGATACTGGAGAGGATTTTTAGAAAACTGAGAGAGGTTTTTCTCAAGAACATTTTCATTAACAAAAACCTCTCTCTTATTTTAAAAATAATTTTTTATTCGGGATATATGATGTCATCTTTAACAACTATTTTCTGAGTTTGTTGCACAATTTGTTGTAGGTTATTGTTGCATAGAAGACTTATTGTGCAAGGGTGATAGAGTGTCCAGCAGTGCACATGTTGACTCATCACAACCATATGTTCAAATTTTTATCATGATAAATGATTGTAAAGAATATTTTGGTTATGATTATGATTTGGCAAAGTCAAGCTTTCTATTTTTAGTAAATTTGTTGAAGTTATTGTTCTCTTTCAAAGATACCGGATCCATGATTCTAGGAGGAATTAGTTTGACCCTAACAGCCAAGTGTGGAGTTAGTTTTCTATATAAGTTGGTCATTTTGATGTAAACAAGTGGACTCTTTTTGGGAAAAGAGGACTATTGTACTGCAGATCAAGACTTGTTTATTCCTTTGAAGTTAATGCAAAAGTTTCCTCTTTCTGAGATTTGAGATTCATCACAGTGTTTATGTTCAATATGTGTTTCTTGTATATCATTTCCACGACTATGTTTTTATTATAGCATTGTCTTAGAGTAAGTGGTAGGAATTCATCCATGTTTGATGCTCCTTTCACATTGATGATGCTTGTTATGTGTTAATGGTTAATTTTACATAAGTCATCTTCATTTGATGTTGTGTTTAGTAATTAATCTTTGTGTCCTTTCTTCTAAAGATGCACTCGATATTCATCCATTGATTGATGCATGTAGTGTAGTGGAATCTCTTCTCCTTTCCATATCTCATTTCATATCATTTATTTGTTGAGGATAGCACCTATTTTGCCTCAGATATGAAGAAAGAAACCAACCTGTTGTTGACTGTAAACAGATTGAAATGCAGACCTTGACTCCATTTACCAATGGTACCTTTTCCTTGTTTGTCCTACTAACCCTTTTAAAACAAAAAATAAACATGTCCTATTGCAAAATCTGACCTATGTGCATTTATTGATGAAATATTTGAGTTATTACTAGTCATTAAACAAATGAGACAACCCTCTCTAGTTGTATAGGTCATCATACAATCTAAAGTTGGTTGAAACAGTTACCTTGGGGTTTTCTTTGATACAGCCCAAATAAATTCTTGAATGCTAACATTTTGGCATCATTGTCAAGGACCGTGTAACACACCCATGGTGGGGACTCAAATTTTCTCTCTTCTTAGGAGAATCAATACCCTCATTTGGGGTCTCTATTCCATTATACTCTTCCAAAACTTTCCATCCACGATCTCCATGCTCTGAAACGAGATCAGAGTAGGAAGATATCCTCTCCCAAATTCTTTGGGTTCTTTCATCCCCCTATACTTGCATATGACTGTGGGATATGACCAAACACCAAGACAACAGACACCAAGATGACTACCACGTGAATCCTCCGGAGTAGAAAACCTATGAAGTTCACAATCCAATGTCACATGTCCTTAGGGATTTGGATGACCCTGATTTACTTCAGGAATTCAGTGTTCGAGAGTTTCAAACATTTCTACACATTTTTCCTTTGATGTACTTTGTACCCAGAGCTACAGATTGAGTGCCACACATCCCTCGTGATCGATGATTATGATCTTCTTTAGAACTTTGGTGTTTGGGAGTTCTGAGCACTCCAACTCTTTTCCTTCGAAGTACTCCATACCCGAAGTTCCAGATCAGGTGCAACGTGTCCATCTAAATCAACGGTTCGGATCCAATTCAGGACTTCGGCGTTCAAGAGTCCCAGATGCACACACCACCTTTTCTCTTGGAGTGTTTTCTTCCGAATTTAAGGATCGTGCACCACGCATCCATTTCATTCGACGGTGGGGATCCACTTCGGACGTCTCTATACTTCACATTGTTTTCTCCCTTCTTCTGAAGTACGTGATCTGTTGACGCGTGTCTTTCATAGATCGACAACTATAAATTACTTCGGCTCTTCGGGCTTCAATAGTTTCAACCTCTCCCCACTTGCTTTCTCCCAGAGTGATTTCACCCGAAGACGACGATCTGTTGAAGCATGTCTCTCTCAAATCGACGGTCATGATTTACTTCAGGATTTCTCAAATAGCGTCACCCCACTTTCCTCCAAAGTGGATATCTCCCGAAATGGAAGATATTTTGACACCTTTCCTCAACTAATGGATGGATCATATGAACTACAGCTCTCCGGCCTTTGGAAGTTCTTATTCAACACATCCCCTTTTCTCCCGGAGTGATTTCACCCGAAGTCAACAATCTGTCGACGCGTGTCTCCCACATATCGAGGACTGCAAATCACTTAAGCTCTTTGGACTTAAGGAGGTTTAACCTCTCCACACTCTTTTTTCCCCGGAGTAATTTCACTCGAAGTCAATGGATTTCTTCCACGTATCTTGTCTCTCAGATCGACGGTACATATAGACTTTGTCACTACGTAGGTTTCCAAAGGAACTCACGGCTAACCATATCTTAATACCCTCGTGTGTGCCACTCTGAGTGGGACATCTGGCATCGCAGTCACTCGACACATGGGTCCCCACGCACTCTCGACTTAATACCCACATTCCCTCAATCGAATGATCGATAGAGTTCCCGAAAGATCCATAGATCCAAGGTCCACATTACTTCGCTACTTCGTTATTTGGGAGTTTTGGCGTTACTAAGCCTCTATTCTCCCGAAGCAGTCAATGCCGGACTGACTACCTCATAGATCTGACAATCGGGATGGCTACCGGGAATCCACAGATCTAAGGCCCAAATTAACTTCAGGACTTCAGAAATTCAGGGATTTTACCTCCCTTACGAAGAACTCACTCAATTCACTGAAATCACAAAGTCCGAAGGACTCAAGGGGTTAACTCCTGCGCTATTTCCCATATCCAACGGTCACAACAGACCTTGGCTTTTCCCAAACAAATCTCATTCTCTCATCTTCCAAGTAATGGAACCTTCCCTTTCGATACTTCAATCTCACTATTCTTCCTGATCTTTGTTAGCTCTGAAAGTCTTAAGAGCTTTGTGATATTTCTCTTGAACTTAACACTTAGAATAATTCTTCTGTACACCCCTTGTGCTAATTCATCAACTCTAGAAATTAAGAGGTTCTCGGTCTTTTCCCGCCTCGCAGAGAGCCTATGCATACGTGTGCTACCTCTCCTGAGATTAACAGACTCCTTCCTCTAGGAGACTCAAAACGATTAGGAGTGTCAACATACACACATGAAACTATGCTCAAGGTCGGCGAACTCACAGTTCACTTATTTTAACTTAAGCCACCACAGGGCATGGGCATTTACGTGTACAAATCAGACAATTCCATACTTTATTAAATACACAAGTTAAGCAAGAATAAAGAGATACATTATATCCATTAAGAACACATGCACATCCCTGGGTCATTCACAGGATATCCAACTTTATTACACAGTTACACCTCAATTACACAGGGTATGAGAATACTTATCTATTACATGTTGCATCCAATTAACTGACTATGGGTGTGTGCCTTTCCACCCAACCATAGGCTCAGAGGCATTCATTCTTATCACTCTAGCCACCCCCATTCCAAGACATGATATCACTAGGGAATTTATGCCATCTCTCAGAGAACTTCTCTATGTCACAGTATCCCTGTGAGGTTTAAATGATTCCTCGACATCAAGCTCGCGTTCGGGTCCTTCAGGTCGTGTTCTCTTCATTTCCTTTTGGTTCGTGCATCTCCTTCCAATCTTTCACTCTCGTCTCATGTCTCTTCTCTTGTTGTCCCTTTTCCTTACCATCTCTCTGTATGTATCTTACCTTCCTTCTTTAGGAAGGTTTCCGGCCTATCTTGTTCATTCTATCAGAAGGAATCTCGGGTCTGCAGGTCTCTATGGTACTTCAGGCTGACAACCCATGTTTCCATTCATGGGGGTGGTTGATTATTCAACCACCAGTCCTTTTGTTCATTAACTTATTCTTTCCTCTAGAGATATCATGGCTCGTACTTCAAGGATTCACCCCCCAACACTCATTTATGGGTAATTTAACAATAATACATTTACATCAACCACATGCCTTAGCATGGTAATATTATTTTATGATTAATTACAAGCTAGGGGAAATAGGGGTGTTACAATCCCCCCCCTTAAAAGGAACACCATCCTCGGTGTTCTTTCTCAATAACACCTATCATTCCTTTCTCATTCAACCACTTCAAAAGTCTTGACCTTCTTTCTCGATCAGGTCCTTTTTCAGACCCTTAATCTTTGTCACCTATTTTCAATAAATCTTGGAAAACAAGCACATTAATCATAGTCTCATGAGAAAACATTATATGCGTAGTTTGTGTATTTGTATCCACATGGTTGTCTTGTTATCCAAGCTCACTGGTTTTCCTTAACATACTCATTGTGTGCATGATCCCAATAGATAGTTTACAAGAACTATCAGGTCTCCTCTTCCTTGCGGTCACTCACCCTCCAGGCCTAGGCTCAGGTATCCCCTTCTCTTCTATACAGTTCCTCAGGTGATCCATATTTTCTTGCTAAGGTTTTCTCACATAGGAAGGACTATCTATCATGTGCATGATCCCAATCAATAGTTTACAAGAACTATCAAGGTCTCCTCTTCCTTTCTGTCACTCACACTCCAGGCCCAGGCTCAGGGATCCCCTTCTCTGCTATACAGTTCCTCCGATGATCCATATTTCCTTGCCAAGGTTTTCTCTCACATGAAAAATTCCAGAGACTTTATCGATCCTTACAGTGGAGGCGCCCCTCATACTTTCTCTACCGAGGCGTCCCTCCAGCTTTTGTTACCTCAACAAAAAATATTCTAGGCAATCATGGCATACCACAGGGTTCTCATGGCTTAACAGTAGCCATTTTTCATGCTTTTATAGCTTGAAATCCTTCATCTATCCTTTCTGGACAGATATTTTCTTCTCACTTGTATCACAGGCATACAAAAATTCATGAGACATCATCATAAATTTTAAATTCAAAATTTTCTTGTAAATATGTCGCCCACAGATTTCCAAATTCCACATTTAGTTTTCATATTTGTTTCGCACAGGAACCAGATTCATAATTATGGGACTTTCCTTCCCATAATGGTTCATCTCAACAAGCAATTGTTCTTCCTTATGGGCTCACAACACTACCATATCCAAGACCCTTTTCTCCCTGCAATTCATTATTTACACAGCCAAACAAATTGTTAGTCTCTCATGCATCCATGTATATATATATATATGAAAAACCATGCATACTAAAAGTTCGTCACATCTATATAAACATGAAAAGGGGATCGCATTCCTTACCTATGCCTCATTTCAACATACCAAACCTTTCAAAACGTAATTCAACATTTCAAAGGATTTTAACAAATGTGCCAATATTCATGGCCACATTCATACCCAATACACTCTTGCATTGATTTCAAGTTTGTCACACTTTATGATAAGTTATTGGCCATGGTGTGTTGGAATTTAACGAACCTCTTCATCATATGGCTTATTCATTTTCATTCACTCTTACAGCAGGACCATACTTCTTGCTATAGGCCGATCACGATCCCAAATAAATACACATGAAACTCGAAAGTTTCACATGAATCTGTTTAATCATTCTTTCTTCATTAATAACCCGGGTGCCAACACTCATGGCCACCCAAATTTGTTTTCCTTTAGTGCTTACATAATGTAAGTAAAACATTGAAAGTTCCTCCTTCCTTATTGAAAAATCCATTGTTTGCCATATTATGCAACATGCATTCCCTCAATGCATTCCATGCAACGTGCTAACTATGAGTACCTGTATTCCCATAGAACCAGTCCCCACGACCACAGTCTAACGTAGAGTGCCAAACTCTACCTTCCTTGACTATCCCAGATGGACTCTATTTTCTCTCCATGCGATCGAGATTTGTGACCTTAGCTCTTATTCCTTCCAGGCGCTACCCTTTCAGCTCCCATTTTCAGGTGCTATGATCCTAGCTAAACCCCTTGTCTACAATTCGACAGTGAAGATCCATCTTCCCCTAGATCCAACGGTGACAAGGGATTGTGGAACCTCAACTAGCTCGCGGTTTAATTCTCTTGTCGATCTCCACAATGGATACGGGTCGACCGATCTTCGATCGAACCCCAAATCCAAAACAAAATTGTATTGAGTTTAATTTACAAGTACAGGTCCTGACATTAACCCATGTGCATATACCTTCCCTGCATGAATACAGGTTGTCGATCTTATCTCTAGATATATTCTAAACCACACGATTCCAAATACAACAATCCCAACATAGAATTATTTGACCGAGAATTTAGATTGAGAGTAGAGCCTCAATTTTACAAATTCAACCACAGAACCCAATCATGGTATGTGTTTACGTGGCATTAATGCATGGGTTCCTTGCATTTCCACCCACCGATCATTCACATATCCACGGTTCACAGTGATTTTGGAATCCCCAATGTACTCGCTCTTTATCTAAGATTTCAATCTTCGTAGTCCGAAAGGTGCTCACCCAACTCTTTTAATCGAGGTCATTGATCATCCACCCCGAGTAGATCAATGGTGTTGGTTGATTGTGGGCTGTGAACTAGTGTGCCTGTTAATTCTGCTTTCGTTTTCTGCAATCAATATGAGTTGTCCCATCTACGATCGAACCCAAAACTCAAAAAAAACTACATTGAATTTAAATTACGAGCGCAGACTCCGTCATTAACCTGTGTTCCTATTCGATCTCCACAACGAATACGAGCCATCGATCTTATTGAACGACTGGCGTTCGATCTGTTAACTCCGGTGGATCTTCAATTTCATCTGACGAATGAGGTCGATTTCCTTCTGATGAATAGATCACCTTTATTTCTCTGTCAAGCTATCGATTAACCTTATTCGATCAGGGTTTTCTTCCTGATCCATACCCTACCTGGGTATCCACAGCATAAAACTTCCTTTCAAAATTTCACACATAACATTAGACAATAAAATATTTTAGTAAGGATTCTTACCCAATATTTTCATACATGTTCTTGGCTGCTAGCACCCTCTTTCTGATTTTTACGTCATCAACAGTGCTTTAGGGGGACTTTTACAGTCTTGTCAACAATCTTTCAACCACATCTTTCCCATGGTCATCCTTTGCTTGAGGTTGTCCATCATTGGTAATTGTCTTCCTCAACAGTTCCAATTTATTTCTATACACAAAATTCATCATTAGTTGTAATATCAATTAAAATGCATGTATCATAACATCCAAATCCATAAAACATCTTCCAAATTTATTTGCATATCTTTATGCACTTCACCACAATATCCTCAAGGGTTTCCATGAATTCAATACAGATAGTTCTCAATTGTTTCTGCAGTAATACAATCATCATCACTATGGTGTCAAAACATTTAATTTTATTAGTAAATCGGCTTTCTCATTCCAAAGGAAACATAACACATATCAAGAAAGGAGTAAAGGGCTCTCCTTTTTTTCCAAATCCTTTCACACAGCCTGGGGATTTCAACCCAACTGATTTATTTCTAAGGACTTACTTCCTTTGCTTGATGTGGCTTCCACCAAGCCTATTCGATCAAACATACTTATTTATCCCTTCTCTTTTCCCAGTTGTACTTGTTCTCACAGTTTTTCATTTAATACCTACAACTCTGTAATCCATTCAAATTTATTAGGGTGGACAAGTGTTCCTCCTTTTTCCTCTTCTTTTCTTTTGCAATTTAATCCAGGTTGTGATCTCCCTGCTCTATTCCTTGAGCAACCTTGGTTAGGCCTCACCCTAACCTTTTTGGATACAGTAGCATACTTTAATACAAATATTTTTTTCCCTAGTGGATTATGAACCTATGCATCCTACACATTATCATTCAGTTCTTAGAGTGGTCAATATTCAGTGGTTAGTCTTCCACTTACAAATTTTTTTTAAAAAATTTAATCCAGGATTCCTATATAGAGAAGATTTGTAGCCCATTGCCCAACCTTCAACAATTATTAGGGTTTTGACTTTGTTCCTCTGACGGAGTCCTTACATAGTTTCTTCACAGGGAACTCCTTCAGCATGAAACTTCCTCATTACATATTCATCGCTATTTGTGATGGCCTCAACCTTGAATTAGCTTCGGCTCGTTACTAAGAATTCTTTAAGGAACATAGACATGCATTTCTGACATGCACACAGATTATGTATCCACACATATTCTAGTTGGTTTTTTTTTGTTAACTTACATCCATGATGTACTTATCCATATTCATAATAATAAGCCTACGTGTAGATACCATAGGTATATTTCACAACCTACATACATATCTACTTTAAAATCAGTCAACTCATGATTGTTCACAATCATTCTCATGTGATTCTCAAAGGCATAATCATTTTCCTCTTATCATAACAACATAGAATCATTGATCATTTGCAATTTCATCTATTTGTATTGTTGTTTCCTGGGGAAATGGAGCACATTCCCCTTAATCTATCATTTAAAATAGAGATTTCATGACTCTTCAGAATGGAGTCAACCATGCATCCATGGTATTCATTCAATATTGGAAGGTGCTATGCTTGCCTCACATTTCACTCATCAAGGAAACCATATTGTGCCTTTAGTATACTTATACTCTTACATCATACATGTGCATCAATTGCACATTTAATTTCATTCGTACCTAACTGGTATTAATATCAAGCTTCATATAAATAAGCTTCAAAATGCATTAAATCCATGTACTCAAGCATACACACACAACTAAGTATTCATCATGCTAGCTTAGTTTTATCATTAGTGTTCTTTAGTTAGAGATTATAGTTGCTTACATGACTAATGTCATAGTCATAACTCATACCGATGTTGCCTTTTCTTTATGCCAATAAACAACCAGGGTCACTTTCCCTTTTATACTATAACAGCTGGTGAGAAAACCTTCTTGCCTCAACTTCCATAGGACTTTACCCATATCACCTTTCCTCTGGTCATGAGGAGTTATATACTTTGATTTTAATATAAAGCAGTAATTATAACTGCCAAGGATCCTACCTGATCCTATCAAATTCCTTTAATCCCACAAAGGTATTAACCATTATATAATCATCCATCATCACTACCTGAGGTTCCAACTGCCCATGCTTAAAGGCAGTGTTATGAACACTAGGTCATTCGTCCTTCGAGCTTCAGCTGCCCTTGACAAAACCCAACCACCTTTAGTTATCCACATTCAAGTCTTATTATTCATGTTAATTATCATATCCCTATGTCAGTAAGAGTAGTTATCACTTTGAAAAAATGATAAAGAAATTCTTCTGCTAAAATTCAACAAGAATTCCCAAAGTCATAGGTTCAATCTGCAGTCCTTCTCCTCAAGGAGTAAATGTAGATAACAATACCTCTTTATGTGACTCATGCATGAGCCCAATCAGGTCAAGTGTTGTAACCATGCTCTGATACCAATTTGTAACACACCCACGATGGGTAATCAGATTTTCTCTCTTCTTAGGAGAATCAATACCCTCATTTGGGGTCTCTATTCCATTATTCTCTTCCAGAACTTTCTAGCCAAGATCTCCATGCTCTAAAATGAGATCAGAGCAGGCAGATATCCTCTCCCAAGTTCCTAGGGTTCTTTCATCCCCCTATACTTCCATATGATCATGGGCTATAACCATACACCAAGACAACAGGCGCCAAGATGACTACCATGTGAATCCTCTAGAGTGGAAAACCTTTGAAGTTCATGATCCAAAATTGTGTGTCCTCAAGGATTTCGACAACCCTGGTTTACTTTGAGTCTTCATCATTCGGGAGTTTCAAACATTTATACACCTTTTTCCTCCGAATTACTCCGTACCCAGAGTTACAGATCGAGCGCCACGCGTCCCTCATGTTCGACGGTTATGATCTTCTTTGGTACTTCGGCATTCGGGAATTCTGAGCACTCCACCTCTTTTCCTATGAAGTACTCCATACCAAAAGTTCCAAATCAGGTGCCACACGTCCATCTAAATCAATGGCTCAGATCCACTTTGGAACTTCGGCATTCGGGAGTCCCAGACGCTCACACCACCTTTTCTCCCAGAGTGTTTCTTCCGAAGTTAAGGATCATGCACCACGCATCCTTCTCATTCAACGATGGGGATCCACTTCAAGCATCTCTCTACTCTACGTTGCTTTCTCCCTGCTTCCAAAGTACACGATCTATTGATTCATGTCTTCCACAGATCGACGGCTATAAATTACTTCGACTCTTCGGGCTTCGGGAGTTTCAACTTCTCCCCACTCACTTTCTCCCGGAGTGATTTCACCCGAAGTCGATGATCTTTCAATGTGTGTCTCTCTCAAATCGATAGTCGTGATTTACTTCGAGATTTCTCAACTCCCATGACCCTACTTTCCTTTGAAGTGGCTATCCCCCGAAATGGAAGATCTGTTGACACATGTCCTTAGCTAACGGACGGCTCAGATGAACTCCGGCTCTTCGGCCTTCGGAATTTCTTGTTCAACGCATCCCCTTTTCTCCTGGAGTGATTTCATGCGAAGTCAACAATCTATAGATGCATGTCTCCCATAGATCGATGGATGCAAATCACTTTGTCTCTTCAAGATTCGGGAGGTTCAACCTCTCCACACTCATTTTTCCCTACAGTAATTTCACCCAAAGTTGAGGGATTTCCACCATGTATCCTCTCTCTTAGTTCAACGATATAGATGGACTCCATTTCTCTGTGGATTTCCAAAGGAACTCACGACTAACCATATCTTAATACCCCATTGCGTGCCACTCCAAGTGGGACACCTATCATCACCATCACTCGACACATGGGTCCCCATGCACTCTCAACATAATACCCACATTCCCTCAATCAAACAATTGATAGGGGTCCTAAAGGATCCATAGATACATGGTCAACATTACTTAGCTACTTCGTTCTTCGGGAGTTTTGGCATTAGTAAGCCTCTATTCTCCCAAAGCGATCAATGCTAGACTGACTACCTCATAGATCTAACGGTCAGGATGGCTTCGGGCATCCTTTGATCTAAGGCCAATATTAACTTCGGGACTTCAGGGATTTTACCTCCCTTATGACCAACTTGCTCAATTCTCTGAAATTGCAAAGTCCGAAGGACTCAAGGGGTTAACTCTTTCGCTCTTTCTTGTATCCAATGGTCACAACAGACCTTGGATCTTCCCAAATAGATCTCGTTCGTTCGTCTTCCAAGCAAGGGAGCCTTCCCTTTCGATACTTCAATATCACTATTCTTCCTGAGCTTTGTTATATCTCAAAGGATTAATATCTTTTCGCTCTTTCTCTTGAACTTAACACTTAAAAGAATTCTTCCTTGCACCCCTTGCGCTCATTCTTCAACTATAGAACTTAAGAGGTTCTCAGTCTCTGCCCACCTCACAAAGAGCCTGTGCATATGTGTGCTACATCTCCTGATCTTAACAGACTTCTTCCTCCAAGAGACTTAGAACGACTGGGAGTGTAGACATGCACACGTGAAACTATGCCCAAGGTCGACAAACTCACAATTCACTTATGTTAACTTAAGCCACCACAGGGCACGGGCATTTATGTGTACAAATCAGACAATTACATACTTGCTTAAATACAAAATTTAAATAAGAATAAAGAGATACAATATAACCATTAAGCACGCATGCACATCCATGAGGCATTCATAGGATATCCAACTTTATTACATAGTTACACCTCAATTACACAGGGTATGAGAATACTTTTTTATTACAGGTTGCAGCTAACTAACTGACTGCAGGTGTGTGCCTTTCTTCCCAACCATAGGCTTAGAAGCATTCATTCTTACCACTCTGGCCACCCCTATGCCAAGACATGATATCACTAGGGAATTTACGCCATCTCTCAGAGACATTCTCTCTATCACAATATCCCTGTGAGGTTTATCAGATGCTTCCTTAGCATCAAGCTCGTGTTCGGGTCCTTCAGGTCATGTTCTCTGCATTTCCTTTTGTTTCGTGCATCGCCTTCTGAGCTTGCGCTCTTGTCTCATATCTCTTCTCTTGTTGTCCCTCTTCCTTACCGTATCTATGTATGTTTCTTACCTTAATTATTTAGGAAGGTTTTCAGACTACCCTGTTCCTTCTGTCAAAAGGAAGCTCGGGTCTGCAAGTCTCTGTGGTACTTCGGGCTGACATCCCATGTTTCCATTCATGGGGGTGGTTGATTATTCAACCACCAGTCCTTTCCTTCATTAAATGATTCTTTTCTCTAGAGATATCATGGCTCGTACTTCAATTCTTCACGCCCCAATAGTCAGTTATGGGAAATTTAACAATAATACATTTACATCAACCACATGCCTTAGCATGGTAATCATATTTTATGATTAATTACAAGATGGGGGAAATGGGGGTGTTATAGACCAAAAGTTTCATTTTCATTGGGATAAACGAAAATTTTCATATCTGATTGTTGATGGTGGACATCATTCAAACATGAAGAGGTTGTAAATCATCCACCTGGCAACTCCATTTTCAATTGTATCCAGATTTCAGAGTATCAATAGTGACTCCATTGTCCGAAGGTTTTAAAGCTTGAAGAAGGTACTAGTGACTCCACTGGATTTGATGAAGAACTTGGATGTTGCTACAATTGTTTCAAGGTATGCATGTTTCGACTTTTCACAGATTCATGGTTTCTCAAATCCTTTACCCAAGGATGAATATTTTTTAAGAAATGGTCCAAAATTTAGTGGAGATGATCTGAGTTTGACTTTGAACCATATATCAAATTTTTTGTAACTTCACTGAGCTTCTTAGAGTCAAACATGAAGATGTTTTCCTTATATTGTTTTATGATTCGTTCGAAGGAAAGTGTAAACTTTGGGATGAAGGTTTGTCTGTTAGGTCTATTAGATCTATAACAGATTTTTGGATTGTCTTCTTGGGAACATGGATGGAAAAACCAGAGTTAGTAGAAAATATTGTTTCTGTTGAAGGCTTTAAAGAATATTTTGACATGTTTGATGATGATCAAATCGAAGAGCATTTCTCAAATTTTTTACCCATGTATTTGAAGTCATGTAAATGTTCTTCTAAAGGTAAGGTCAGATTCTTAGAAGAGTTTGTTGAAAAACTTGAGAATGATATTGAAGCCTTAGAGGGTCAAATTTAGTCCCAAGAATTTCACTATCAAAGCTTGTATTTTGAAGATCCTTTTCAACTACCTTTAGATGTGAAGATTGAGAAATGTTTTGTATCTGGAAATGAGTTTGGAAACCCACACCTGAAGTAGTATGTGCTAGTAGAAGATACACATGAACAGTCCATGCATGATAACCAGATTGTAGACTGCTTTGGGAATCAGCGAAACATCCATGACTTTTATGAACCTATAGATAAATATATGGAAGGATTCTTCAATTTAAATTCACAACCATGTCTCCACTGTGCGAAATAGAAGTATTATAAGATACCCTTGTCATTACATGGTCTGGGGTCAATTCTTTTCAAGCATAATCAAGCATTCAATTCATGTGAGAAGATACTAGATTGGCTTTATTGGAAATATGAAATTACTTGATTGGCAGTTTGTTCAAGCAGTTAGGGTAGGTAGGTTTGAATTAGCTCAGCATGGCGAGCATTTCTTTCAACAATTTTCAGTTTGTATTTTTAGTTTGGGTTTGGTTCAGTTGCAGAATAAATTTGCGGTAGAGTAGTTCAGGTTTGGATTTCAAGGTGAATGGTTCCAGGTCAGCAAGAGAGCAGGTTACAAGTTACAGTTAGAAAGTTGAGTTTGGGAGTAGCCCAATGGATAGGCACAGGGTCTACGAGATCTTTGTTACCTCAATGGGAGGATAGCATCCCCATTGGAGTGAGTTGTTAGCACCATGATTTTCATAGCTAGAGTTAGAGGTTTGTCCAAAGTTTTCAAAGTCATGACATGATCTTGGGAAAATCAATACATTCCTAGATGAGTCATAGGTTAGGGTGAATATCATGCCAAAAGGTATTATGGTTCAGCATCACCTCTCATGAGGTTAGAGAAGGAACAATCATGACACTCCATGCCATTGGTATCCTTGCAAACTTCAAAAGCATACTCGTTGTGCAAGTTCGATGTGGAAAGGATTTTGTTGCTTTCATTTGTTGCATGTTGCGCAAAGGATTTCACCGCACAGAGGATTTTGTCGTGTAGAGGATTTTTTCACACAGAGGATTTTTCCGCGCAGAGGGTTTTTCCGTGTAGAGGGTTTTGTCGCACAGGGGATTTTTTCACACAGAGGATTTTGTCATAAAGAGGATTTTTCTGCGCAGAGGGTTTTTTCGTGCAGGGGATTTGGTCGCACAGAGGATTTTGTCACGCAGGGGATTTTTCCATGCAGAGGATTTTGTCGCACAAAGGATTTTTCCGCGCAAAGGGTTTTACTGTGCACAGGCTACAGGGTACGTTGCATAAATGATTACTTTAGTGGTCAACTTCAAGATCACTTTCTGACCAATTGGAGAGGAATTTTGAAAATCTCCGAGAATTTTTTGTCTAGGAAAAACCCAATAATAAAAACCTCTCTCAGATTTGCAAAAAGTGTCATATTTTGGTATATTCGAATGAATCTTTATAGCCCATTTTTTCAGATTTTGTTTTTTTCATCATCTTTCGGCATGGATCCCAATATAATGGAGAGGATTTTTAGAAAAATGAGAGAGGTTTTGGTCAAGAACAGGTTCATTAACAAAAAACTCTCTTCATTTTGAAAAATAGTTTTTTATTCGGGAGATATGATGTCATATTTAACCTTTATTTTCTGAGTTTGTTGTGCAATCTGTTGCGCTTTTGTTGTAGGTTACTCTTGCGTAGAAGACTTGTTGTGCAAGGGTGACAGAGTGTCCAGCAGTGCACATGATGACTCATCACAACCATATGGTCAAATTTTGATCATGATCGATGATTGTAAAGAGTATTTCAGTTAGGATTGTGATTTGGCAAAGGCGGGTTTTCTATTTTTAGTAAATCCATTGAAGTTATTGTTCTCTTTCAAAGAAACTAGATCCATGATTCTAGGAGGGAGTATTTTGAACCTAACAGCCAAGTGTGTCATTAGTTTTCTATATAATTTGGTCATTTTTATGTAAACAAGGGGACTCTTTTTGGGAAAACAGGACTATTGAACTGCAGATCAAGACTTGTTTATTCATTCGAAGTTAATGCAAAAGTTTCCTCTTTCTGAGATTTGAGATTTATCACGATGTTTATGTTCAGTATGTGTTTCTTGTATATCATTTCCACGATTATGGTTTTCTACTAGAATTGTCTGAGAGTAACTGGTAGGAATCCATCCATGTTTGATGTTCCTTTCACACTGATGATGCTTGTTATGTGTTAATGGTTACTTTTACAGAATTCATCTTCATTTGATGCTCTGTTTAGTAATTAATCTATGTGTCCTTTCTTCTAAAGATGCACTGGAGATTCATCCACTGATTGATGCATGTAGTGTAGTGGGAATTCTTCTCCTTTCCATCTCTCATTTAATATGATATATTTGTTGATCATAACACCTATTTTGCCTCAGATTTGTAGAAAGAAACCAACCTGCTGGTGACTATAAAAACATTGAAATTCAGGCCCGGTAACTTTTCCTTGTTTGTCCTACCAACCCTTTTAAAACAAAAAATAAACATGTCCTATTGCAGAATCTGACCTTTGTGCATTTATTGATGAAATCTTTGATTTATTACCAATCATTAGACATATGAGAGATCTCTCTCTGGTTGTATAGGTTAGAATACAATCTAAAGTTGGTTGAAACAGTTAGCTTGGGTTTTTCTTTTATATAGCCCAAAGAAATTCCAGAGTGCTAATAAAATTTTCAGTAGTCCCAATGTTGCATTATGTCACTTCTTCTTCTTGATTTTTTATGGAATCTCCTCTGGAGACATCGTGACTAACAAATAACATTTCCAATGGCACTAGACCCCTGGGGATGTGTTTTTTTTAAGTTCCACAATGTTTTATCCAACCACTTTTTTCAACGTCTGAGATGTTTGATGATAAGACGATTCATCATCTTTTCCCTCCTGATCTATTGAGATACTGGAGAATTCTTCAATGGTCTGTAGAAAACTTTACAGCTCCAAATCATCGCTAAAGACGTGTCAGTGATTTATGTTGTCTGGTATGGTTTTCCTATGTTTGACTTCCACCTGATACTTGATCTTTGGGCCAATGGGAGGTTTGAAGGTGTTGGAATCCAAGGCCAAATAATCTTCCTTTTGATTTTCCCCTCTAGGAATGAAGGAGATATCAAATGCCAGAAAGAAGTTTTCAACCAGATCTCACACCTCGTTCATGTATTGTTGAGCCTCTGCTGCTTAGCTTAATAGATTTTTTTGACTTGATTGATGATTAAATCAGAATCACCAAAGACTACCAAACTTTCAATGGCCATGTCTTTGGCAGCCCTTAATCCGAGCACCAGAGCTTCATACTCAGTTATATTGTTAGTAGTTTCGAATTCCAGCTTATACGAGAGCATTATAACCTCCTACGCAGGAGAAATGAGGACTATACCAGCCCCAAAACCTTCTTTTGATGAAGACCCATCGAAATACATCTTCCACACTTTGTTCAGTTGGTCTTTCAAAGACTGATTTTTTCATTTGTTGACTATAATTTTTGGTTCCTCATTATTTAGATGGAAAACAGATGAACCGATCCCATCCTCCATAGCATAAATTGGGTGATTGCTCGGATTCTGATGGTCACTGAAAATGTAGGAAAATCTAACCTCCCTGTATAGCCTCATGTGCTCTCCTCCGAAAACAAGGATGGTGGCATATGTCAGGTCCATTTGTAATGATCCTCCAACCTTCTTGGCCCACTTCCTAGACAAAAGCATACCAAACTTGGGGGGGATTCCAGCCACAACGATGTCCATCACTAAACTCTTCATGGGTAACTGTGTCAAAGAAACCACCAGATCTTTTACTAATCCAAAACATTTTACTTTTATGGATTCAAAGGAGTAAAGGGCTTGCTAGGGATTGGTGATCTCGAGACCTAGTTCCTCGATTACAACCTTAAGAATGGCATTGTGTGAGGCACCTGAGTCCATGAGATAGTTATGTAGGATCTTGTCATGGACATTAAAAGATATGTATAATGGTGGAGAAGCATCAGATCCATCCAAAATATATGGGTTCACAGTAATGGTTGGGTTCTCATCCTATAGACTAATTACATCAGAAATAACAACAGAAGTAGGTGGTTGCAAAACCTTCATAATGGATTGTTTGAAAGGCTCATTTTTTAACAATTTTGATAGAGGTACAAGGATATTGATCTTGCTCAACTCATGCTCTAGGATGAAAGATGATTATGGATTATTGGATTATCAGCTTATTTTACTTTAGAAACAACAGGTTTAAATGTAGGAGGCTAGTGAGATTTAGCCAATGCACCCTTGCTTGGATTTGGCTTTGGAGGAACTTTTGTTTTTCTTTTCTAATCAGAGGTGGTGGCTTTGGGAGCACCTGTTCTAGGCCTCAAGTCATATTTATTTTGGTTCTGGCCTTGAACAACCCCATCTTCCCCTATATCAACATCAAACTGATCTGACAGATGTGCTACCTCATAATCTTGTTGTGTTAAGTGAGTAGTGTAAAAATTTGTTTCATTGAAAAGTACAACAACATCATTCATAGCATCACTATCTTCATCCATCTCCTTAATCTGATTATTTTGGAAAGTAGGTAATACTCTTTGTTCATCACCATTCCTCCTCTCTCTCTACATTATCTGAGGGGAATCATTCATCCTTCTAAACTGGTTTGGATTTTTGTTCCTGACCCCTTGAAAAGCTAGGTTTGGTTGTTTAGATTCCCATTTCAACTTAGCTATTTCAGATGTCAGATCCTTCAAATTTTTGGTCATGTCATCAAGTTTGGGATCATATATGGTTGAGTTAGAGGAGGCAGGGGAATCCTCTCTCTGTTTCTTCTTGTCTTTATTAGACCTAGTCTTTAACCCGTCTGATGCAAATATGTTGGATTCAACCTCAATGGTTGTTTCTTGCATGGAAAACAAGTTGGTGAATCTTCTCTCCCTCAACAGAAGGGATAAATATGCATCAAATGCATTGGCATAAGTGATCATTGCGGAGGCTTCAATTGGTTTTATCTCCTCTAGGATCCTACCATACATATTGTTGAATCTCTTGGTAAAGTCTGAAATAGAATCACCATTATTTCTCTTAAGGGACCCAAACTCAGTGATGTAATAGACATAATCTCTTCTATCTCTAAATTTGTTTATGAAAGCTTCATCTAACACATCAATATATGCAATGGAGGTTGGAGAGAGGCCCAAAAACCATTTTCTTACCTCCCCATCAAGGCTTTGTACAAACAACCTCATCCACACATATGCATAGTCAATGTTAAAGTTGTATACAAAGTTGTAGAAGGCTAACAGATGTTCCTCGGCTGTGACATCCCCTTCCCCATTATATCTTGGTAAATATTTCATGGAATATCTGGTTGGGAGTGCATGTAATCCTACACGAAACACTAGGGGTGCATATCTGGAAACAATTATGGCATTCATCCTATTAGTAGCCATTGCTTGGGAAGATGGATTGGATGATGAAGTAGAGGCAGGATTTGAAGGTGTCTATGGTTCCTTGGAATTGTGATTCTCGGGGCTAGCAAGTTCAAGATGCTTGTGAAAATGGAAAAAAGTATATTCTTTAGGTGCATCTTTACCCTTGGGGAGAGAGGTATATCTTTGAGATAAGGAGGATTTTCTTAGTTTCCTTTCTGGCTCAGAGAATAATGTGTCCTTCTCAGGGTTGGGATGAGCCTTAGTGGATTTGATGTGCTCATATTTGGATATTTTGAGTCGATTTATGGGAGCCATTAGTTCTTTAGTGAATTTTATTTAGTGGAGTCGTCGGGTGAAAGATGGTAGTCTGAAGGTGTCTAATCTTTGTTCACCATCAAAGGTCAGATATGATCATTCTCGTTCTCCAAGGGAAATATATTTTGTTACTCTATTCCCTGGCAACGACGCAAGAAGATGTTGGTCCTAAAGTATACACCTCACTGCTAAAGGGCAAAGCTAGGCCACCTCAAGTTTAGAATGATTGGTTTTCTAATTTTTGTTGGTCAGTTAGAGGGTTTGTTTTACCAAGAAAAGATCATGGTGGGTTGGAAAAATGATATATATGAGGGTTCTCCTTGGTTGGTGGCACACAAGTGATAGACAAGTGAAATAATAGAGGTAAAAACAAACGGAAACAACAAACCACTCAATGAATAATATGTTGCAATAATTTTAATACTTAAAATATCATTTCAAGACATTAAACATGCATGAAAAACACAATTACTCCCACAAGTTGCAATAAAAAACAAATATTCACCACAACATTTGTTGTTTCACAGGTTGCATATAGTAAAGACAAGTTATACAATAGTTGTATGAAATGAGATGTACTTCACACAAATCAAAAACTACATTCAAGATAAGATGAAAACACATGTAGATTTAGACAAAAACATTGTCTTCAAGCGTATATTCACTAGGTAGAGAGATTTAATCCATGCATAGAACATGTTCAACTAGCTTGATGTATTGATATTCTTCTCCCAAAAACCGAACCCTCAAAACATACAAAAATTGCATATTTATCAGAGTTGCGGAGGCTCTCATCCAGTGTGGAACTGGGCTTAACTCTACAACACCAACTGTAAAACAACTTATTAACTTAACTAAAACATTGTTGGAGTATATTAACGTATACTTGGAGCTTGACTTAATAAAAAAGGAGTGGTTCTTATCACACATAAAAGACCACTTATTATGCCTGAATCTAAAAGATTTTTGCAATTGAACCACTAAAAACTACTAATAGCAATGAAACTAGATTGATGCACATGTTGGACTTAACCAAGATTTGACAAAAAATTAATTAAGCATTGTCATGCATGCGCATTGTTCAAGGAGACTAAGAGATAACCAAATGTGTTGGCAATGTTTTTTCTTCAACTTATCTCCTAGGGGAAAGAAGCAAGTCATTTGGAATTTTTCTAGAGTCTCCGATATTCCTTATGCAGTCTAGATTACAGATTCTTGAGTTCTTGGTTGTGGAGTTGCATGGTCTGGATTCTGGAGCTTTTGTTTTGTACCTGTTGGTTATCACCGAGTTTTTTTTCAGACGATCCATATCATTCCTTTGACTGGCTTGGCATTCCCTAGTTTGGCATCATTTTCAACCTCAAAATATGCAATTAGCGAAGATAAGTCACTTCGGAAATTTGATGTTCGATAGCTTTGGGTTGCAGAGTATTCATATCTCATAGAGGCCCAGACTCGTGGATTCATTAACCAACACCTTTTCTGATTAACGTGGGATTAATTTCTCCTTAAACATTTTGGGTCTTTGGGACCCCGACTCTTTGACGTTCGGGAGCTTTCGAATGCAAATCTTGAGAATCTCCCAGAGTGACAACCTTATGGATCTTACGTGGCAGTGTGAGGGAATTTCACTGGAGTGTTACAGAAATAAGGGTGACACATGTCACCCAAAGTAGTACAGATGGCATGCCCAAATGTGCTTGAAATAGGTGCCATGTATCATAATAGATGAGTGCCACACATCATAACAAATGAGTGCCACACATCTCAGGATTTTCAAAGTTCAGATCTCCGGGGAACTGTGTTTGCTATGGATGAAAAATTTTCGGAGTGATAATCTCACGAAGTCATTAATTCATGCTTATCTTAAGATAATTAACTCAAGATTAAGATATTTTTACCATTAAATATTTTGGGAGTTTGGGACTCCAGTTCTTCAGAGTTCGAGAGTTTTTGAATGCAAAGTTTGGATACCTCTAGAAGGCCTAGATTCATGGAGTGACTTGGTACTTCAGGGATCTAATGCTTCAGAGAATTATGTTTGATATGAACTAAAATATCCCAAAGTGGTGATCTTCGGAATATGAAGTGGCCACATGACGTCATTATTGCTGATGTGTCCACATGAGAGAGAGTGACATGTGTCACCTGAAAATGAGTAGATGACTTACCCAAAGGGCCTAAAATGAGTGTCATGTTTCGGTGACAAATGAATGCCATGTGTCTCCACAAATGAATGCCATGTGTCTCTGGATATTCGCGGTTCTGGTGATATTTGCTTGTTCTGAACTAAAACCTCTCGGATGGATGATCTCCTGAATCTGACATGGCAGTTTGGGGCTCCAGTGCTTTGGGGATCTGTCATTTCGGGGTTTTGTGAGACTTAAATAAATATGAGATTGGACGCCCGAATGTCAAATTCATGGAGTGAAACTTCGTATTACTCTTTGGTTGAACCTCGCATGATTATGGAACTCTGAATGCATGAGATTCATTGATCTAATTTGACTGTTGGATCTCCACCGTTGAAAATTTAACCAGTCTGTTCTCACAATCTAAACCCAAAATGGATTGTTGTGTATTTCTTTTTGGATGTTTCCTATGCATACAAAGGACTTGGTCGACTTTTTGCATGCTCTATTAGTGATAAACATGATGAAAAATATTTTCAAACTCAAACCAGAACATGTAATCACCTTTCAAGAAAGCAAAAGATGGTGGAAAATAAGTAAAAACTGGTAGGGGCTATTGAATCTGAGTGATTAAATAATGGAGAATAATCTTAGAAAACACAAAAAAAAAGTCATACTTGATGGATTTATAGGGTAAAGGAGGGAAAGGGTAGGGGTGCAGACCAAGGTTACAACAGTAGCAACAAAACATAAATATCTTATCACCTAATATAGATTATATTTTTTTTATAAATATGATTTTATTGAAAAATAGTTTGATAGGTTATAGCTTATATGATTTGAAAAAAAAAACATCGGACTCCATTTCTTCTCCAAAGATATGTACTCCACTAGGCCATTTTCCCATGCAAGAAAATTTTCATAGCCCAAGCATCCTCAAGCCAACTCCAAGCCTCCATCCAAGAATACAAACTACCCCATGTTATTTAGGGCCTAATTTCCTCCTCCAAGATGCACAACACTACTCCTTATAATTAGGGTTTTCTCCAAGCAAGTGGAACTCTACATGTGTCCATAATGAAGGGAATCCACTAAGCAAGGAAAAGAACTCCAAATCCCTAGGAAAGAATGCCAATAAATCACCCACCTAAGGTCAACTAATCACTAAGCAAGTTGTCTTCATTGTGCAAATCCATCACAAACCATCTCTCATTCATAGATCCATCTTGGACCATCTAGGGGATGAATATACACCATGTACTCCAAATTTCATGAATCACATTCAAACATGGTGTAACCACTTTCAAAGTAACCTGAAAGCTAACACTCTCTCTTTATGAGAAAAGTATTTACACTGACACCTATCCACTCCCTTTTCAAATCCACCAAACCTGTCACCTACAAATATGTACCTACTATAGTCTCAGAATAAACCACTATCATTTGTAAAGAAACAATAACCCATGTTATCACAGTATATTTATCCTCCAAAGAATAATGACCATCTATTAATGTGAAGGAGCATAACCCTAGAACAAAAGAAACCTACCAAAATCCATCATCCATCAAGTCAACAACATCATAGTACAAAATCAACAGACACCACATCACGAGATGTCCAAGACATATTTTAAACATAATCATATCTCTATACAAGGTCAAGATAAGTGGATCACATCTATCAAAGTCACAAAGATAGAAATTTTCACAATTCAACTCCTCAATATTGGAATACCAACCTCATGGTATAGGTAACAATCCATGGAAGGTTATCATCAACATGTTATCATGAGAATCCTTCTCATGCACCTCAAATCCTATAGGAACTAAAACAACCTAAACTAATTCAAATCCCTCATCATTAGAGAATCTTGAATATAGAGTAACATAATGGTAAACTCTCTCTATTTGAGATAATTCATCAACCCTATCCTTATAATCTACAACACTCCCATTAGCTACAAACCTAGATTCAATCTTAATATCATCCTCCATCAAGGCATCACACCTCTCCTCCTCTAAACAAATAGAAGTATCACATATAGAAGAAACCAATTCAATATTACTAGCATGTATTCTAGGAGGTATACTCACCCTCACTAAAGATATGGGTGCTCCTATATACTCTCAATCCTCCTATGATGTTTATGTTCATCATCCTACAAATTGGAGTAGGCGATGGCATATCCACACTCAATCTCACCTCAATTCCCTCTTAAGATAACCCATCCTAACTCTCTTAATTAGTCTCTAGAATAGCAACATCCTCTCTCTCTCTCCTCAATCATTAAAATAGAAACCTATGAACAAAATAGCTCACATCCTCATCAAGAATCACATATTTCTTCACCATAATATCCCACTCTTCCAAAATATCGATTATGTAAATTGTAGCAGTATCATTTTATCCATAAACACAAGATGTTATCACAAAATACATAAAATGTTTGAACCTATCTCTATTACATCTCTCCATGCATGTTCCTCCTCAAGCTATAAGGATGTTCCAACCTCCCATTGGAACATACAAGTGCCATCGGATCAACAAGTAACCTAAAAATTCCACCTTCTCTCACCCCTCTAGCCAAATTCTTCAAACTCGCTAGACTAAAATCATTGATGGTGCATTGTTGTCCCTCAAATGAAACTATCCAATGTACACTTAGCATGCAAGACATTGAAAGAAGATTATTCTTCAAACCAAGAACAAAAAGAACATCACTCAACTCAAGAAAATCACTTGAAGGAATCAAGATAGAAATGGAGCCAACTCCTCTTACAATATATGTGGCATCATCACCAATATCCAAAACCATTCCTCTCCCTTGCTCCTGAATCTTGTTGAATAATCACTTGTCATGTAACAACCCCTAGCTAAACTAAGGATAATTACTATGCAGAAAACACATAAAATGAATTTGTTTTTCTAACTAAATACTTGTAGCTTACTAGCTATGAATTACACACAGATTTACACACTATCTGATATCGTAATTAAATCCATATACAACGTGTTAAAAATGGCATGAATTTATTTTAAATAACTCAACACTACAACAAATAAATCGTTCTCAAACACAGAGTTAATACACAACAATTAAACTCATAATGCAACACATAAACAATATAAAACACTTATCTTTTAAAAATGGTTGTGCAACCCACTGCTTGGGACGAACGTTCCACCCAATCGTAGACTTTCTATTCCAAATATCAACAATAATTCACCCCCGTTTTTGGGCTACCAATCCATAAAAGAGGGTAGTCTCTCATTGCTCATTCACAGCTCAGAAAATCCCAGAACCCACTGGTATTCTCCTACAATTATCTCTATTTTCCACCATCTCTCTTCCTCTCGACCTGTCTAACCCAAGCAATGTATGCCTTCACTGCTCTCATTCCATTAGGCAACCTATTAATTTATCAGGGTCTCTCTAGCACAGGTAACTAGCAATCTCACTATTGGGAAACTCAAGGGAGCTCACTGCTAGGATAATTACCATGTAAACAACAACAATCACTTTTTGTTACAGTGTAGCTCACACAGAAGTTCTCTCTTCATGCCTTACAACCTCTATCTTCAGTATTCTACTCCAAATACACTCTAGAATTATCCCTCCATTGTTGCTCCAGTGCCAAGCTCTTTTTTTCTTCTCTCTGCTTGTAGTTCATGCAAAAACTTGACTGTCTAAAAATGTTGTAAATTCCCATACGAATTTTCTTTCTTTCTTTGCTTGCTTGAATTACACACTTCTTAAAGTTGATTGTACTCATCCCCCATGCTCCCAATAACTATGGGATGTGACTTCTCACACCCACTCTCTTACATACATTCAATGATTGGGTTCTTCTATACTCAAGGGAAAAATAGAAGTTTAATACATAATGATAATAAAATTCAGGAATGTGGGTTGAATTAATAGACATGGGTAATTCCCCCTTGGCCCCCTCTTAAAAATTCTCTTAGAACCTCCCTTATCTTTTGTATTAATCATCCCCCATCTCTATCCATGTCCTCCAGTAGTTGGCATCACATTTTATTATTAAAATTCAGAAATACAATTCGCATATACATTGATTGGTCATGGCCACACATTATATCTACGTTAAGAATTAATTAAAATGGGGATTACATTGGGAACATTAAATTCCCTCTCTGCTACAATTGTGCATCATCCTCAGTGCACATTATGTCGATATACATGCACAAATTTATATAATAATACTAAGAAATTAAAAATTCTCCAATTTTACAACTCTGGCAGCAGTTCAAACCAAATTACCATGTTCCTCTCAACCCGTTGACCCAAGGAATGGACCCCTTTAATTGATCACAATCCATTGGGATGTACTATTCATTTATTAGGTCCCTCGTCATAGGTTGGCTAGGACTCTGAGATGTGGTTCTAGAACTCCAGTTGCTCAAAATGGAGTCTTATATTCTTGTATTTTGTTTTCTTCAAAATTGTCAAAAAAAAATGGGTATTCTTCTCGCATGTTTTCTTCATTCTCCCATGCAGAATATTCAGAATTGTAGCAATTCCATTGAACCTTTACCATCCCTATGGATTATTCCTGAGCACTTTGGATTTCTGGTCCAGGATGTGTATTGGTTCCACTGAAAATCCCCTTCGTGTTCCACCTAGATCATAGTCCAATAAATTATGTAATTAGGGTCAAGAACGTATTTATTTAATAATGACATATGAAATACATTATGCACTCTCATGGATGTAGAAAATGTTAGAATTTATGCAACTAGCCCTATATTTTCTAAGATCTCAAAAGGTCCACAATATCTTGCTACCAACTTTGGGAAACTTCCTAATCTTAGTAAAATTATCTTTTCTTTCGCTTTTAAAAATGCATGTTCTCCCACTTTAAAATATTTGAAAACTCTATTCTTGTCTGCACAATGTTTCTGCATATCCTAGGTAGCCTTTGAATTCTTCTTGATCTTTACCATTTTCTATTCCATTTCCTTCACCAAATTTGGCCTAATAACTACTGTATCTATTGGATTATCCCAACTCACTGGCATGTTACACTTCATTCCATACAATACTTCGAATGGGATGATTTTTAATGAGTCCTGATACCCATTATTGTAGGAAAATTCCAATAAGTATGTGTAGTCTTCCCACCTTAATGATTGATACATCACATACATTATGAGCATGTCCTCAATTATTTTGTTGGTCCTCTCTATTTTCCCATCTGACACTATTTGATACGTTGTACTGAGATTTAGATTTGTCCCAAAACCTTTGAACAATGCTTTCCAAAAATTGGATGTAAACTTTGTAACCCTGTCTGAGACAATTTCCGTAGGCACCCCATGTAACCTAGCAACTTATTTCATGTAGATATCTCCAATATTTGTTGCCTTGTGTGTAGTCTTAATAGGAATAAAATGTGCTACCTTAGTTAATTTATCCACCATCACCATGATGGAATCATGTTGCTTCACTGTTTTGGGAATCTTAGTAATAAAATCCACCATCACTACGTCCCAATTTCATTCAGGAATAGGAAATGGTTGTATCAGCCCTGCTGGATGTCTATGTTCAGGCTTCACCTTTTGACACTCTAGGCACCTGGATATATAATTAGCCACTTCTTTAAGAAAAGACCAAAAATATTGGTTTCTTACAACTGCAATTATTTTCTGATATCCTGGGTACCCAACATATGGCACATTATGAATTTTTGTTATCAATGTATTTTTTAGCTCATTAGAATTTGACATGTACACTTTGCCTGTATACATGAGAATTTCATCTTCTTTTAGCTCAAAGTATTTAAATTTATGCTAAAAAATACCTTGATGTAATGTTTCTTTTATTTTCAAATAGTGTTGATCTGAATTTGCAACCCCTAAAACTTTTTCTTTTAAATCTATGTTGTACAGGCTAATGGTTACAATATGCATTTCGTTATATCTTATACTAAGTGCATCAACCACCTAATTTTCCTTGTATTTTATGTGCTTAATTTCAAAGTCATATTCAATCAGAAATTCAATCTGTCTAGTTTTCCTAGCATTTAATGTGGTTCAAGTACAAACAAAATTTTCAGACCATAGTGGTCTATATTAGCTCAATTCCCTCCCCATGAGGTAATGTCTCCACATTTTTAATGCATAAATGTTGGTTGCTAATTCTCTATCATGGGTAGCATAATTCCTCTCATGCTCTTTTAATTTCCTGGACTCATAGGATACCACATGATGCTTTTGTGTGAGGACTCCACCAAGCCCTTTCTTGCATGCATCCATGCACACAAAAAAATATTCATCTAGATCTACAATATTCAATATTGACACACTTTTCAAGATTCCATTCAGTTAGTGAAATCTCTCTTCACATTTGGGATTCCATTCAAATTCCAGTCTCTTCTTTTGCAAAGAATTGATTGGGTCTGCAATCTTTGAGAATCCTTTTATGAATCTTCGGTAATACCCTGAAATATCCATGAATGATCTAACCTCTATCACATTTCTTGGAATATTCCATCCTCTAATGGCCTTTATCCTCTCAAGATCAATTGGTACCCCTTATGCGGAATTATATGCCCCAAGTGGTGAATCTTCTTTTGATAAAAGATGCACTTACTTATCTTAGCATTAAATTTATGCTCTATTTAAAACTTGCAATGCCACTCTTAAATGTTTCTCATATTCCTCCTTTGTCTTTAAGTAAATGATTATATCATCCAGAAACACAATTACAAACTTGTCTAGGTATTCCATGAACACTCCATTCATTGGGCGCATAAAAACAATTGAGGCATTTAGTAGTCCAAATGGTACTACCATGAACTCATAATGTCCATATCATATCTTGAATGTTGTCTTAATGATGTCTTATTCATTTATCCTCACTTGATGATAACCTAATCTCAAGTCAATCTTGGAAAATATTCTTGCACCTTTCATTTGATCAAATAAGTCGTAAATCCTTGGAAAATGATATTTTTTCTTTATGGTGACCTTATTTAGTTGTCTAAAATTAATACACAGCCTTAAGGTTTCATCTTTCTTCTTCACAAAAAGAAATGGGGCACCCCAAGGTGACACAACCCCAAGGTGACACACTTGGGTGTATACACCCCTTCCTTAACAATTATTTGAGTTTCATTTGCAACTCTTTCAACTTTGGTGTGTGAATTATGTATGGTGTCTTGGAAACTAAGGTAGCTCCTGGAACCAAATCAATAGAGAAAAGAATGTCTCTCTTTGGTGGAAATCCTGGGATTTCTCCAAAAACATCTTCAAAATCAATTAAGATGGGATGGTGTTCAACACTTTCCACTTTATCTTTGGTTGTCTCTTCCATATGGGCTACAAAACTATAGCATTCCTTCCTAAAACTCTTTTTCAACTGCATAGCTTAAATTTCTCTAACAACTACAGCTCTTGGAATGCCTTAAACCTTTCCTTGCTTCCCTTCTTCATCAAGACATGTGATTGTCTTGTTGTAACAGTCTAGGACAACATGGTATTTTTCCAACCAATCCATGCCAATTAGAAAATCATATGAACCCAATGGTATGATGTTCGCAACTACTTCTTTGTTGAGTCCATTCATGTCTATTAGAAAATCTTTAACTATCTCATTGATTTTCCTCTTATCCCCTAAAGATAATTTAACTTACCAAGATTTATTACGCTTACTTCTTTGCAATTGAAATATTTCAACAATGTTAGAGTTTATGTAACTAAGTCTAGCTCTAGAATCAATTAAAATTTCTATGGGTTGGTTAATAATTTTACCTTCCACTTCAATCATGAAGGATTGATATTCTACTTGCTTGTTTCCTAAGGTTTCATAAATACTTGGCATGTTTCCTCCCATGTATTCAATTTGTTCAGCCTCCTGAATGTTTTGGAAAGTCCTCATTCTTTCTCCTTTGTGAGGGAAGTCCCTATATAACTTATTTCTCTCACATCCCCAACATTGTACAGGATTTTGCCTTGGTCTTTTCCCAAATGAATTTGTTGTCTTGTGCTCATTTTGGGTCAATTGAACTTGTTTATTTTCTTAGGAGTTGTTCTTGAAAAAGGGTGTCTTAAAAGATTTATACCTTTGATCATTTTTACCCTTAATCTTTCCATTCCAAGATTTTTGCAAAACTAGCCTTCCTCTGTTATGCTCATAAATATGTTTTCTCTCTTTATCGCTTCCTCTAAAGTCTTGGGGTTATCATATTGTATCTTGTCACTATAGAAGGAGGGTAACCCACTCAGAAACCTTTGTATTTTTTCCTTCTCATCCTTTATGAAGTCAACATACTTCAACAATTCAAAGAACCTCTTCTCATATTCATCCATTTTCATGATTCCCAACTTGAGTTCAAAGAACTCTTTCATATTCATTTCATAATAATGCTCAGACAAATGTTTATATTGGAAATATCCTTTGACCTACCTCCATGATATCCTCTTCTCATCAAGGTTCTTATCTTGCTTAATTTTAGCCCACCACATGGTTGTCTTTCCTTGCAAATGGTACGTTGAAATTCTAGCTTCTACCCTTAAGGGGTAATCATGTAGCTAGAAATATTTCTTCATTTCCAACATCCAGGCCTCAACCTCTTCTCTTTTTCTATGCTTGCCATTGAAATTTGGTGGCTTGATTTTCCACCTTACAATATGTCTTCCGCATGCCTTCTTCTCTATCTCCTGACAGAAGACACACTTGGGTTGCTCCCTAGCCCTGAACTTGCATGATTTATTCTAGTAGATTTCCTTTGAGAATGATGGCGTTTGCTCATGCTTATTGACTACCTATCATTTTCATGATCGTCCCTTCTATTATGGGATCTAGGTATTATCACTTCTCTACCACTAGCTACTTACCTATGAAAGAGTCTTTGTTAGCTTACCTATGCAACATATTCAAACTCTGGAGTATCACTTCATGAGATTTCATAATCCTTTCATTATCTTCCCTATATTTATGCATTTCTCTAATCCAGGCTTCTCATAGTTATAGGCTCGCTCCTGCCTCTCTTTCCATTAGACTCTATCTCAACATTTACCATCTTAACATGAATACCTATAGCCTCCTCCTTATGTTTGTAATATCCTTGGGAATCTTCCATAACTCCAATCCTCATATAAGAATAAAAGTTGTTTTCTTGTACCTCTAGTTCTGCAAGAAATGTGCATGTAATAATTATTGTTAGCAAATGCATACTATAAAACATTTCATTAATTAGAATACAGGTTATTCTTCATATCAATTTATGAAGAACATAATGCATCAATTAAAAATTTGATTCCTTAGACACATTCTTCTCTGAAACATCTTTCCAATGGTTGTACCCACACCTCATTCTAAGTTCTGAGTGAAAAGTTACAACATTAACATACTTCAATTTCCACTCACTTACTGCTGAAGAATTTACTTTATTACTTTCTAAGAAATTTTAGTACCCAATTCAAAATTATGGGTTGATAAATTTCCTCTCCTCCTCAATACATTTCCAAGGACTATTTTTTTTTCTCAAATATGAGCTATGATCTAAAAGTTATGGTCTGGAGAGGTTTATAATGTTTTCCCATTTTATCCTTATATGATACAGGTGTCTTATTTCTCTTCTTGCACATTTTTACATACCCATATTCCAAATATGGCTCTATGGATGCCTTTTATGGTTCAGAAGCTTTCCATATACTGCTTCCTTTGCTTGATGTGGCTTCAAACAAGCCTATCCGATCAAACATACTACTTCCTTTGCTTGATGTGGCTTCCACCAAGCCTATTCGATCAAACATACTTATTTATCCCTTCTCTTTTCCCAGTTGTACTTGTTCTCACAGTTTTTCATTTAATACCTACAACTCTGTAATCCATTCAAATTTATTAGGGTGGACAAGTGTTCCTCCTTTTTCCTCTTCTTTTCTTTTGCAATTTAATCCAGGTTGTGATCTCCCTGCTCTATTCCTTGAGCAACCTTGGTTAGGCCTCACCCTAACCTTTTTGGATACAGTAGCATACTTTAATACAAATATTTTTTTCCCTAGTGGATTATGAACCTATGCATCCTACACATTATCATTCAGTTCTTAGAGTGGTCAATATTCAGTGGTTAGTCTTCCACTTACAAATTTTTTTTAAAAAATTTAATCCAGGATTCCTATATAGAGAAGATTTGTAGCCCATTGCCCAACCTTCAACAATTATTAGGGTTTTGACTTTGTTCCTCTGACGGAGTCCTTACATAGTTTCTTCACAGGGAACTCCTTCAGCATGAAACTTCCTCATTACATATTCATCGCTATTTGTGATGGCCTCAACCTTGAATTAGCTTCGGCTCGTTACTAAGAATTCTTTAAGGAACATAGACATGCATTTCTGACATGCACACAGATTATGTATCCACACATATTCTAGTTGGTTTTTTTTTGTTAACTTACATCCATGATGTACTTATCCATATTCATAATAATAAGCCTACGTGTAGATACCATAGGTATATTTCACAACCTACATACATATCTACTTTAAAATCAGTCAACTCATGATTGTTCACAATCATTCTCATGTGATTCTCAAAGGCATAATCATTTTCCTCTTATCATAACAACATAGAATCATTGATCATTTGCAATTTCATCTATTTGTATTGTTGTTTCCTGGGGAAATGGAGCACATTCCCCTTAATCTATCATTTAAAATAGAGATTTCATGACTCTTCAGAATGGAGTCAACCATGCATCCATGGTATTCATTCAATATTGGAAGGTGCTATGCTTGCCTCACATTTCACTCATCAAGGAAACCATATTGTGCCTTTAGTATACTTATACTCTTACATCATACATGTGCATCAATTGCACATTTAATTTCATTCGTACCTAACTGGTATTAATATCAAGCTTCATATAAATAAGCTTCAAAATGCATTAAATCCATGTACTCAAGCATACACACACAACTAAGTATTCATCATGCTAGCTTAGTTTTATCATTAGTGTTCTTTAGTTAGAGATTATAGTTGCTTACATGACTAATGTCATAGTCATAACTCATACCGATGTTGCCTTTTCTTTATGCCAATAAACAACCAGGGTCACTTTCCCTTTTATACTATAACAGCTGGTGAGAAAACCTTCTTGCCTCAACTTCCATAGGACTTTACCCATATCACCTTTCCTCTGGTCATGAGGAGTTATATACTTTGATTTTAATATAAAGCAGTAATTATAACTGCCAAGGATCCTACCTGATCCTATCAAATTCCTTTAATCCCACAAAGGTATTAACCATTATATAATCATCCATCATCACTACCTGAGGTTCCAACTGCCCATGCTTAAAGGCAGTGTTATGAACACTAGGTCATTCGTCCTTCGAGCTTCAGCTGCCCTTGACAAAACCCAACCACCTTTAGTTATCCACATTCAAGTCTTATTATTCATGTTAATTATCATATCCCTATGTCAGTAAGAGTAGTTATCACTTTGAAAAAATGATAAAGAAATTCTTCTGCTAAAATTCAACAAGAATTCCCAAAGTCATAGGTTCAATCTGCAGTCCTTCTCCTCAAGGAGTAAATGTAGATAACAATACCTCTTTATGTGACTCATGCATGAGCCCAATCAGGTCAAGTGTTGTAACCATGCTCTGATACCAATTTGTAACACACCCACGATGGGTAATCAGATTTTCTCTCTTCTTAGGAGAATCAATACCCTCATTTGGGGTCTCTATTCCATTATTCTCTTCCAGAACTTTCTAGCCAAGATCTCCATGCTCTAAAATGAGATCAGAGCAGGCAGATATCCTCTCCCAAGTTCCTAGGGTTCTTTCATCCCCCTATACTTCCATATGATCATGGGCTATAACCATACACCAAGACAACAGGCGCCAAGATGACTACCATGTGAATCCTCTAGAGTGGAAAACCTTTGAAGTTCATGATCCAAAATTGTGTGTCCTCAAGGATTTCGACAACCCTGGTTTACTTTGAGTCTTCATCATTCGGGAGTTTCAAACATTTATACACCTTTTTCCTCCGAATTACTCCGTACCCAGAGTTACAGATCGAGCGCCACGCGTCCCTCATGTTCGACGGTTATGATCTTCTTTGGTACTTCGGCATTCGGGAATTCTGAGCACTCCACCTCTTTTCCTATGAAGTACTCCATACCAAAAGTTCCAAATCAGGTGCCACACGTCCATCTAAATCAATGGCTCAGATCCACTTTGGAACTTCGGCATTCGGGAGTCCCAGACGCTCACACCACCTTTTCTCCCAGAGTGTTTCTTCCGAAGTTAAGGATCATGCACCACGCATCCTTCTCATTCAACGATGGGGATCCACTTCAAGCATCTCTCTACTCTACGTTGCTTTCTCCCTGCTTCCAAAGTACACGATCTATTGATTCATGTCTTCCACAGATCGACGGCTATAAATTACTTCGACTCTTCGGGCTTCGGGAGTTTCAACTTCTCCCCACTCACTTTCTCCCGGAGTGATTTCACCCGAAGTCGATGATCTTTCAATGTGTGTCTCTCTCAAATCGATAGTCGTGATTTACTTCGAGATTTCTCAACTCCCATGACCCTACTTTCCTTTGAAGTGGCTATCCCCCGAAATGGAAGATCTGTTGACACATGTCCTTAGCTAACGGACGGCTCAGATGAACTCCGGCTCTTCGGCCTTCGGAATTTCTTGTTCAACGCATCCCCTTTTCTCCTGGAGTGATTTCATGCGAAGTCAACAATCTATAGATGCATGTCTCCCATAGATCGATGGATGCAAATCACTTTGTCTCTTCAAGATTCGGGAGGTTCAACCTCTCCACACTCATTTTTCCCTACAGTAATTTCACCCAAAGTTGAGGGATTTCCACCATGTATCCTCTCTCTTAGTTCAACGATATAGATGGACTCCATTTCTCTGTGGATTTCCAAAGGAACTCACGACTAACCATATCTTAATACCCCATTGCGTGCCACTCCAAGTGGGACACCTATCATCACCATCACTCGACACATGGGTCCCCATGCACTCTCAACATAATACCCACATTCCCTCAATCAAACAATTGATAGGGGTCCTAAAGGATCCATAGATACATGGTCAACATTACTTAGCTACTTCGTTCTTCGGGAGTTTTGGCATTAGTAAGCCTCTATTCTCCCAAAGCGATCAATGCTAGACTGACTACCTCATAGATCTAACGGTCAGGATGGCTTCGGGCATCCTTTGATCTAAGGCCAATATTAACTTCGGGACTTCAGGGATTTTACCTCCCTTATGACCAACTTGCTCAATTCTCTGAAATTGCAAAGTCCGAAGGACTCAAGGGGTTAACTCTTTCGCTCTTTCTTGTATCCAATGGTCACAACAGACCTTGGATCTTCCCAAATAGATCTCGTTCGTTCGTCTTCCAAGCAAGGGAGCCTTCCCTTTCGATACTTCAATATCACTATTCTTCCTGAGCTTTGTTATATCTCAAAGGATTAATATCTTTTCGCTCTTTCTCTTGAACTTAACACTTAAAAGAATTCTTCCTTGCACCCCTTGCGCTCATTCTTCAACTATAGAACTTAAGAGGTTCTCAGTCTCTGCCCACCTCACAAAGAGCCTGTGCATATGTGTGCTACATCTCCTGATCTTAACAGACTTCTTCCTCCAAGAGACTTAGAACGACTGGGAGTGTAGACATGCACACGTGAAACTATGCCCAAGGTCGACAAACTCACAATTCACTTATGTTAACTTAAGCCACCACAGGGCACGGGCATTTATGTGTACAAATCAGACAATTACATACTTGCTTAAATACAAAATTTAAATAAGAATAAAGAGATACAATATAACCATTAAGCACGCATGCACATCCATGAGGCATTCATAGGATATCCAACTTTATTACATAGTTACACCTCAATTACACAGGGTATGAGAATACTTTTTTATTACAGGTTGCAGCTAACTAACTGACTGCAGGTGTGTGCCTTTCTTCCCAACCATAGGCTTAGAAGCATTCATTCTTACCACTCTGGCCACCCCTATGCCAAGACATGATATCACTAGGGAATTTACGCCATCTCTCAGAGACATTCTCTCTATCACAATATCCCTGTGAGGTTTATCAGATGCTTCCTTAGCATCAAGCTCGTGTTCGGGTCCTTCAGGTCATGTTCTCTGCATTTCCTTTTGTTTCGTGCATCGCCTTCTGAGCTTGCGCTCTTGTCTCATATCTCTTCTCTTGTTGTCCCTCTTCCTTACCGTATCTATGTATGTTTCTTACCTTAATTATTTAGGAAGGTTTTCAGACTACCCTGTTCCTTCTGTCAAAAGGAAGCTCGGGTCTGCAAGTCTCTGTGGTACTTCGGGCTGACATCCCATGTTTCCATTCATGGGGGTGGTTGATTATTCAACCACCAGTCCTTTCCTTCATTAAATGATTCTTTTCTCTAGAGATATCATGGCTCGTACTTCAATTCTTCACGCCCCAATAGTCAGTTATGGGAAATTTAACAATAATACATTTACATCAACCACATGCCTTAGCATGGTAATCATATTTTATGATTAATTACAAGATGGGGGAAATGGGGGTGTTATAGACCAAAAGTTTCATTTTCATTGGGATAAACGAAAATTTTCATATCTGATTGTTGATGGTGGACATCATTCAAACATGAAGAGGTTGTAAATCATCCACCTGGCAACTCCATTTTCAATTGTATCCAGATTTCAGAGTATCAATAGTGACTCCATTGTCCGAAGGTTTTAAAGCTTGAAGAAGGTACTAGTGACTCCACTGGATTTGATGAAGAACTTGGATGTTGCTACAATTGTTTCAAGGTATGCATGTTTCGACTTTTCACAGATTCATGGTTTCTCAAATCCTTTACCCAAGGATGAATATTTTTTAAGAAATGGTCCAAAATTTAGTGGAGATGATCTGAGTTTGACTTTGAACCATATATCAAATTTTTTGTAACTTCACTGAGCTTCTTAGAGTCAAACATGAAGATGTTTTCCTTATATTGTTTTATGATTCGTTCGAAGGAAAGTGTAAACTTTGGGATGAAGGTTTGTCTGTTAGGTCTATTAGATCTATAACAGATTTTTGGATTGTCTTCTTGGGAACATGGATGGAAAAACCAGAGTTAGTAGAAAATATTGTTTCTGTTGAAGGCTTTAAAGAATATTTTGACATGTTTGATGATGATCAAATCGAAGAGCATTTCTCAAATTTTTTACCCATGTATTTGAAGTCATGTAAATGTTCTTCTAAAGGTAAGGTCAGATTCTTAGAAGAGTTTGTTGAAAAACTTGAGAATGATATTGAAGCCTTAGAGGGTCAAATTTAGTCCCAAGAATTTCACTATCAAAGCTTGTATTTTGAAGATCCTTTTCAACTACCTTTAGATGTGAAGATTGAGAAATGTTTTGTATCTGGAAATGAGTTTGGAAACCCACACCTGAAGTAGTATGTGCTAGTAGAAGATACACATGAACAGTCCATGCATGATAACCAGATTGTAGACTGCTTTGGGAATCAGCGAAACATCCATGACTTTTATGAACCTATAGATAAATATATGGAAGGATTCTTCAATTTAAATTCACAACCATGTCTCCACTGTGCGAAATAGAAGTATTATAAGATACCCTTGTCATTACATGGTCTGGGGTCAATTCTTTTCAAGCATAATCAAGCATTCAATTCATGTGAGAAGATACTAGATTGGCTTTATTGGAAATATGAAATTACTTGATTGGCAGTTTGTTCAAGCAGTTAGGGTAGGTAGGTTTGAATTAGCTCAGCATGGCGAGCATTTCTTTCAACAATTTTCAGTTTGTATTTTTAGTTTGGGTTTGGTTCAGTTGCAGAATAAATTTGCGGTAGAGTAGTTCAGGTTTGGATTTCAAGGTGAATGGTTCCAGGTCAGCAAGAGAGCAGGTTACAAGTTACAGTTAGAAAGTTGAGTTTGGGAGTAGCCCAATGGATAGGCACAGGGTCTACGAGATCTTTGTTACCTCAATGGGAGGATAGCATCCCCATTGGAGTGAGTTGTTAGCACCATGATTTTCATAGCTAGAGTTAGAGGTTTGTCCAAAGTTTTCAAAGTCATGACATGATCTTGGGAAAATCAATACATTCCTAGATGAGTCATAGGTTAGGGTGAATATCATGCCAAAAGGTATTATGGTTCAGCATCACCTCTCATGAGGTTAGAGAAGGAACAATCATGACACTCCATGCCATTGGTATCCTTGCAAACTTCAAAAGCATACTCGTTGTGCAAGTTCGATGTGGAAAGGATTTTGTTGCTTTCATTTGTTGCATGTTGCGCAAAGGATTTCACCGCACAGAGGATTTTGTCGTGTAGAGGATTTTTTCACACAGAGGATTTTTCCGCGCAGAGGGTTTTTCCGTGTAGAGGGTTTTGTCGCACAGGGGATTTTTTCACACAGAGGATTTTGTCATAAAGAGGATTTTTCTGCGCAGAGGGTTTTTTCGTGCAGGGGATTTGGTCGCACAGAGGATTTTGTCACGCAGGGGATTTTTCCATGCAGAGGATTTTGTCGCACAAAGGATTTTTCCGCGCAAAGGGTTTTACTGTGCACAGGCTACAGGGTACGTTGCATAAATGATTACTTTAGTGGTCAACTTCAAGATCACTTTCTGACCAATTGGAGAGGAATTTTGAAAATCTCCGAGAATTTTTTGTCTAGGAAAAACCCAATAATAAAAACCTCTCTCAGATTTGCAAAAAGTGTCATATTTTGGTATATTCGAATGAATCTTTATAGCCCATTTTTTCAGATTTTGTTTTTTTCATCATCTTTCGGCATGGATCCCAATATAATGGAGAGGATTTTTAGAAAAATGAGAGAGGTTTTGGTCAAGAACAGGTTCATTAACAAAAAACTCTCTTCATTTTGAAAAATAGTTTTTTATTCGGGAGATATGATGTCATATTTAACCTTTATTTTCTGAGTTTGTTGTGCAATCTGTTGCGCTTTTGTTGTAGGTTACTCTTGCGTAGAAGACTTGTTGTGCAAGGGTGACAGAGTGTCCAGCAGTGCACATGATGACTCATCACAACCATATGGTCAAATTTTGATCATGATCGATGATTGTAAAGAGTATTTCAGTTAGGATTGTGATTTGGCAAAGGCGGGTTTTCTATTTTTAGTAAATCCATTGAAGTTATTGTTCTCTTTCAAAGAAACTAGATCCATGATTCTAGGAGGGAGTATTTTGAACCTAACAGCCAAGTGTGTCATTAGTTTTCTATATAATTTGGTCATTTTTATGTAAACAAGGGGACTCTTTTTGGGAAAACAGGACTATTGAACTGCAGATCAAGACTTGTTTATTCATTCGAAGTTAATGCAAAAGTTTCCTCTTTCTGAGATTTGAGATTTATCACGATGTTTATGTTCAGTATGTGTTTCTTGTATATCATTTCCACGATTATGGTTTTCTACTAGAATTGTCTGAGAGTAACTGGTAGGAATCCATCCATGTTTGATGTTCCTTTCACACTGATGATGCTTGTTATGTGTTAATGGTTACTTTTACAGAATTCATCTTCATTTGATGCTCTGTTTAGTAATTAATCTATGTGTCCTTTCTTCTAAAGATGCACTGGAGATTCATCCACTGATTGATGCATGTAGTGTAGTGGGAATTCTTCTCCTTTCCATCTCTCATTTAATATGATATATTTGTTGATCATAACACCTATTTTGCCTCAGATTTGTAGAAAGAAACCAACCTGCTGGTGACTATAAAAACATTGAAATTCAGGCCCGGTAACTTTTCCTTGTTTGTCCTACCAACCCTTTTAAAACAAAAAATAAACATGTCCTATTGCAGAATCTGACCTTTGTGCATTTATTGATGAAATCTTTGATTTATTACCAATCATTAGACATATGAGAGATCTCTCTCTGGTTGTATAGGTTAGAATACAATCTAAAGTTGGTTGAAACAGTTAGCTTGGGTTTTTCTTTTATATAGCCCAAAGAAATTCCAGAGTGCTAATAAAATTTTCAGTAGTCCCAATGTTGCATTATGTCACTTCTTCTTCTTGATTTTTTATGGAATCTCCTCTGGAGACATCGTGACTAACAAATAACATTTCCAATGGCACTAGACCCCTGGGGATGTGTTTTTTTTAAGTTCCACAATGTTTTATCCAACCACTTTTTTCAACGTCTGAGATGTTTGATGATAAGACGATTCATCATCTTTTCCCTCCTGATCTATTGAGATACTGGAGAATTCTTCAATGGTCTGTAGAAAACTTTACAGCTCCAAATCATCGCTAAAGACGTGTCAGTGATTTATGTTGTCTGGTATGGTTTTCCTATGTTTGACTTCCACCTGATACTTGATCTTTGGGCCAATGGGAGGTTTGAAGGTGTTGGAATCCAAGGCCAAATAATCTTCCTTTTGATTTTCCCCTCTAGGAATGAAGGAGATATCAAATGCCAGAAAGAAGTTTTCAACCAGATCTCACACCTCGTTCATGTATTGTTGAGCCTCTGCTGCTTAGCTTAATAGATTTTTTTGACTTGATTGATGATTAAATCAGAATCACCAAAGACTACCAAACTTTCAATGGCCATGTCTTTGGCAGCCCTTAATCCGAGCACCAGAGCTTCATACTCAGTTATATTGTTAGTAGTTTCGAATTCCAGCTTATACGAGAGCATTATAACCTCCTACGCAGGAGAAATGAGGACTATACCAGCCCCAAAACCTTCTTTTGATGAAGACCCATCGAAATACATCTTCCACACTTTGTTCAGTTGGTCTTTCAAAGACTGATTTTTTCATTTGTTGACTATAATTTTTGGTTCCTCATTATTTAGATGGAAAACAGATGAACCGATCCCATCCTCCATAGCATAAATTGGGTGATTGCTCGGATTCTGATGGTCACTGAAAATGTAGGAAAATCTAACCTCCCTGTATAGCCTCATGTGCTCTCCTCCGAAAACAAGGATGGTGGCATATGTCAGGTCCATTTGTAATGATCCTCCAACCTTCTTGGCCCACTTCCTAGACAAAAGCATACCAAACTTGGGGGGGATTCCAGCCACAACGATGTCCATCACTAAACTCTTCATGGGTAACTGTGTCAAAGAAACCACCAGATCTTTTACTAATCCAAAACATTTTACTTTTATGGATTCAAAGGAGTAAAGGGCTTGCTAGGGATTGGTGATCTCGAGACCTAGTTCCTCGATTACAACCTTAAGAATGGCATTGTGTGAGGCACCTGAGTCCATGAGATAGTTATGTAGGATCTTGTCATGGACATTAAAAGATATGTATAATGGTGGAGAAGCATCAGATCCATCCAAAATATATGGGTTCACAGTAATGGTTGGGTTCTCATCCTATAGACTAATTACATCAGAAATAACAACAGAAGTAGGTGGTTGCAAAACCTTCATAATGGATTGTTTGAAAGGCTCATTTTTTAACAATTTTGATAGAGGTACAAGGATATTGATCTTGCTCAACTCATGCTCTAGGATGAAAGATGATTATGGATTATTGGATTATCAGCTTATTTTACTTTAGAAACAACAGGTTTAAATGTAGGAGGCTAGTGAGATTTAGCCAATGCACCCTTGCTTGGATTTGGCTTTGGAGGAACTTTTGTTTTTCTTTTCTAATCAGAGGTGGTGGCTTTGGGAGCACCTGTTCTAGGCCTCAAGTCATATTTATTTTGGTTCTGGCCTTGAACAACCCCATCTTCCCCTATATCAACATCAAACTGATCTGACAGATGTGCTACCTCATAATCTTGTTGTGTTAAGTGAGTAGTGTAAAAATTTGTTTCATTGAAAAGTACAACAACATCATTCATAGCATCACTATCTTCATCCATCTCCTTAATCTGATTATTTTGGAAAGTAGGTAATACTCTTTGTTCATCACCATTCCTCCTCTCTCTCTACATTATCTGAGGGGAATCATTCATCCTTCTAAACTGGTTTGGATTTTTGTTCCTGACCCCTTGAAAAGCTAGGTTTGGTTGTTTAGATTCCCATTTCAACTTAGCTATTTCAGATGTCAGATCCTTCAAATTTTTGGTCATGTCATCAAGTTTGGGATCATATATGGTTGAGTTAGAGGAGGCAGGGGAATCCTCTCTCTGTTTCTTCTTGTCTTTATTAGACCTAGTCTTTAACCCGTCTGATGCAAATATGTTGGATTCAACCTCAATGGTTGTTTCTTGCATGGAAAACAAGTTGGTGAATCTTCTCTCCCTCAACAGAAGGGATAAATATGCATCAAATGCATTGGCATAAGTGATCATTGCGGAGGCTTCAATTGGTTTTATCTCCTCTAGGATCCTACCATACATATTGTTGAATCTCTTGGTAAAGTCTGAAATAGAATCACCATTATTTCTCTTAAGGGACCCAAACTCAGTGATGTAATAGACATAATCTCTTCTATCTCTAAATTTGTTTATGAAAGCTTCATCTAACACATCAATATATGCAATGGAGGTTGGAGAGAGGCCCAAAAACCATTTTCTTACCTCCCCATCAAGGCTTTGTACAAACAACCTCATCCACACATATGCATAGTCAATGTTAAAGTTGTATACAAAGTTGTAGAAGGCTAACAGATGTTCCTCGGCTGTGACATCCCCTTCCCCATTATATCTTGGTAAATATTTCATGGAATATCTGGTTGGGAGTGCATGTAATCCTACACGAAACACTAGGGGTGCATATCTGGAAACAATTATGGCATTCATCCTATTAGTAGCCATTGCTTGGGAAGATGGATTGGATGATGAAGTAGAGGCAGGATTTGAAGGTGTCTATGGTTCCTTGGAATTGTGATTCTCGGGGCTAGCAAGTTCAAGATGCTTGTGAAAATGGAAAAAAGTATATTCTTTAGGTGCATCTTTACCCTTGGGGAGAGAGGTATATCTTTGAGATAAGGAGGATTTTCTTAGTTTCCTTTCTGGCTCAGAGAATAATGTGTCCTTCTCAGGGTTGGGATGAGCCTTAGTGGATTTGATGTGCTCATATTTGGATATTTTGAGTCGATTTATGGGAGCCATTAGTTCTTTAGTGAATTTTATTTAGTGGAGTCGTCGGGTGAAAGATGGTAGTCTGAAGGTGTCTAATCTTTGTTCACCATCAAAGGTCAGATATGATCATTCTCGTTCTCCAAGGGAAATATATTTTGTTACTCTATTCCCTGGCAACGACGCAAGAAGATGTTGGTCCTAAAGTATACACCTCACTGCTAAAGGGCAAAGCTAGGCCACCTCAAGTTTAGAATGATTGGTTTTCTAATTTTTGTTGGTCAGTTAGAGGGTTTGTTTTACCAAGAAAAGATCATGGTGGGTTGGAAAAATGATATATATGAGGGTTCTCCTTGGTTGGTGGCACACAAGTGATAGACAAGTGAAATAATAGAGGTAAAAACAAACGGAAACAACAAACCACTCAATGAATAATATGTTGCAATAATTTTAATACTTAAAATATCATTTCAAGACATTAAACATGCATGAAAAACACAATTACTCCCACAAGTTGCAATAAAAAACAAATATTCACCACAACATTTGTTGTTTCACAGGTTGCATATAGTAAAGACAAGTTATACAATAGTTGTATGAAATGAGATGTACTTCACACAAATCAAAAACTACATTCAAGATAAGATGAAAACACATGTAGATTTAGACAAAAACATTGTCTTCAAGCGTATATTCACTAGGTAGAGAGATTTAATCCATGCATAGAACATGTTCAACTAGCTTGATGTATTGATATTCTTCTCCCAAAAACCGAACCCTCAAAACATACAAAAATTGCATATTTATCAGAGTTGCGGAGGCTCTCATCCAGTGTGGAACTGGGCTTAACTCTACAACACCAACTGTAAAACAACTTATTAACTTAACTAAAACATTGTTGGAGTATATTAACGTATACTTGGAGCTTGACTTAATAAAAAAGGAGTGGTTCTTATCACACATAAAAGACCACTTATTATGCCTGAATCTAAAAGATTTTTGCAATTGAACCACTAAAAACTACTAATAGCAATGAAACTAGATTGATGCACATGTTGGACTTAACCAAGATTTGACAAAAAATTAATTAAGCATTGTCATGCATGCGCATTGTTCAAGGAGACTAAGAGATAACCAAATGTGTTGGCAATGTTTTTTCTTCAACTTATCTCCTAGGGGAAAGAAGCAAGTCATTTGGAATTTTTCTAGAGTCTCCGATATTCCTTATGCAGTCTAGATTACAGATTCTTGAGTTCTTGGTTGTGGAGTTGCATGGTCTGGATTCTGGAGCTTTTGTTTTGTACCTGTTGGTTATCACCGAGTTTTTTTTCAGACGATCCATATCATTCCTTTGACTGGCTTGGCATTCCCTAGTTTGGCATCATTTTCAACCTCAAAATATGCAATTAGCGAAGATAAGTCACTTCGGAAATTTGATGTTCGATAGCTTTGGGTTGCAGAGTATTCATATCTCATAGAGGCCCAGACTCGTGGATTCATTAACCAACACCTTTTCTGATTAACGTGGGATTAATTTCTCCTTAAACATTTTGGGTCTTTGGGACCCCGACTCTTTGACGTTCGGGAGCTTTCGAATGCAAATCTTGAGAATCTCCCAGAGTGACAACCTTATGGATCTTACGTGGCAGTGTGAGGGAATTTCACTGGAGTGTTACAGAAATAAGGGTGACACATGTCACCCAAAGTAGTACAGATGGCATGCCCAAATGTGCTTGAAATAGGTGCCATGTATCATAATAGATGAGTGCCACACATCATAACAAATGAGTGCCACACATCTCAGGATTTTCAAAGTTCAGATCTCCGGGGAACTGTGTTTGCTATGGATGAAAAATTTTCGGAGTGATAATCTCACGAAGTCATTAATTCATGCTTATCTTAAGATAATTAACTCAAGATTAAGATATTTTTACCATTAAATATTTTGGGAGTTTGGGACTCCAGTTCTTCAGAGTTCGAGAGTTTTTGAATGCAAAGTTTGGATACCTCTAGAAGGCCTAGATTCATGGAGTGACTTGGTACTTCAGGGATCTAATGCTTCAGAGAATTATGTTTGATATGAACTAAAATATCCCAAAGTGGTGATCTTCGGAATATGAAGTGGCCACATGACGTCATTATTGCTGATGTGTCCACATGAGAGAGAGTGACATGTGTCACCTGAAAATGAGTAGATGACTTACCCAAAGGGCCTAAAATGAGTGTCATGTTTCGGTGACAAATGAATGCCATGTGTCTCCACAAATGAATGCCATGTGTCTCTGGATATTCGCGGTTCTGGTGATATTTGCTTGTTCTGAACTAAAACCTCTCGGATGGATGATCTCCTGAATCTGACATGGCAGTTTGGGGCTCCAGTGCTTTGGGGATCTGTCATTTCGGGGTTTTGTGAGACTTAAATAAATATGAGATTGGACGCCCGAATGTCAAATTCATGGAGTGAAACTTCGTATTACTCTTTGGTTGAACCTCGCATGATTATGGAACTCTGAATGCATGAGATTCATTGATCTAATTTGACTGTTGGATCTCCACCGTTGAAAATTTAACCAGTCTGTTCTCACAATCTAAACCCAAAATGGATTGTTGTGTATTTCTTTTTGGATGTTTCCTATGCATACAAAGGACTTGGTCGACTTTTTGCATGCTCTATTAGTGATAAACATGATGAAAAATATTTTCAAACTCAAACCAGAACATGTAATCACCTTTCAAGAAAGCAAAAGATGGTGGAAAATAAGTAAAAACTGGTAGGGGCTATTGAATCTGAGTGATTAAATAATGGAGAATAATCTTAGAAAACACAAAAAAAAAGTCATACTTGATGGATTTATAGGGTAAAGGAGGGAAAGGGTAGGGGTGCAGACCAAGGTTACAACAGTAGCAACAAAACATAAATATCTTATCACCTAATATAGATTATATTTTTTTTATAAATATGATTTTATTGAAAAATAGTTTGATAGGTTATAGCTTATATGATTTGAAAAAAAAAACATCGGACTCCATTTCTTCTCCAAAGATATGTACTCCACTAGGCCATTTTCCCATGCAAGAAAATTTTCATAGCCCAAGCATCCTCAAGCCAACTCCAAGCCTCCATCCAAGAATACAAACTACCCCATGTTATTTAGGGCCTAATTTCCTCCTCCAAGATGCACAACACTACTCCTTATAATTAGGGTTTTCTCCAAGCAAGTGGAACTCTACATGTGTCCATAATGAAGGGAATCCACTAAGCAAGGAAAAGAACTCCAAATCCCTAGGAAAGAATGCCAATAAATCACCCACCTAAGGTCAACTAATCACTAAGCAAGTTGTCTTCATTGTGCAAATCCATCACAAACCATCTCTCATTCATAGATCCATCTTGGACCATCTAGGGGATGAATATACACCATGTACTCCAAATTTCATGAATCACATTCAAACATGGTGTAACCACTTTCAAAGTAACCTGAAAGCTAACACTCTCTCTTTATGAGAAAAGTATTTACACTGACACCTATCCACTCCCTTTTCAAATCCACCAAACCTGTCACCTACAAATATGTACCTACTATAGTCTCAGAATAAACCACTATCATTTGTAAAGAAACAATAACCCATGTTATCACAGTATATTTATCCTCCAAAGAATAATGACCATCTATTAATGTGAAGGAGCATAACCCTAGAACAAAAGAAACCTACCAAAATCCATCATCCATCAAGTCAACAACATCATAGTACAAAATCAACAGACACCACATCACGAGATGTCCAAGACATATTTTAAACATAATCATATCTCTATACAAGGTCAAGATAAGTGGATCACATCTATCAAAGTCACAAAGATAGAAATTTTCACAATTCAACTCCTCAATATTGGAATACCAACCTCATGGTATAGGTAACAATCCATGGAAGGTTATCATCAACATGTTATCATGAGAATCCTTCTCATGCACCTCAAATCCTATAGGAACTAAAACAACCTAAACTAATTCAAATCCCTCATCATTAGAGAATCTTGAATATAGAGTAACATAATGGTAAACTCTCTCTATTTGAGATAATTCATCAACCCTATCCTTATAATCTACAACACTCCCATTAGCTACAAACCTAGATTCAATCTTAATATCATCCTCCATCAAGGCATCACACCTCTCCTCCTCTAAACAAATAGAAGTATCACATATAGAAGAAACCAATTCAATATTACTAGCATGTATTCTAGGAGGTATACTCACCCTCACTAAAGATATGGGTGCTCCTATATACTCTCAATCCTCCTATGATGTTTATGTTCATCATCCTACAAATTGGAGTAGGCGATGGCATATCCACACTCAATCTCACCTCAATTCCCTCTTAAGATAACCCATCCTAACTCTCTTAATTAGTCTCTAGAATAGCAACATCCTCTCTCTCTCTCCTCAATCATTAAAATAGAAACCTATGAACAAAATAGCTCACATCCTCATCAAGAATCACATATTTCTTCACCATAATATCCCACTCTTCCAAAATATCGATTATGTAAATTGTAGCAGTATCATTTTATCCATAAACACAAGATGTTATCACAAAATACATAAAATGTTTGAACCTATCTCTATTACATCTCTCCATGCATGTTCCTCCTCAAGCTATAAGGATGTTCCAACCTCCCATTGGAACATACAAGTGCCATCGGATCAACAAGTAACCTAAAAATTCCACCTTCTCTCACCCCTCTAGCCAAATTCTTCAAACTCGCTAGACTAAAATCATTGATGGTGCATTGTTGTCCCTCAAATGAAACTATCCAATGTACACTTAGCATGCAAGACATTGAAAGAAGATTATTCTTCAAACCAAGAACAAAAAGAACATCACTCAACTCAAGAAAATCACTTGAAGGAATCAAGATAGAAATGGAGCCAACTCCTCTTACAATATATGTGGCATCATCACCAATATCCAAAACCATTCCTCTCCCTTGCTCCTGAATCTTGTTGAATAATCACTTGTCATGTAACAACCCCTAGCTAAACTAAGGATAATTACTATGCAGAAAACACATAAAATGAATTTGTTTTTCTAACTAAATACTTGTAGCTTACTAGCTATGAATTACACACAGATTTACACACTATCTGATATCGTAATTAAATCCATATACAACGTGTTAAAAATGGCATGAATTTATTTTAAATAACTCAACACTACAACAAATAAATCGTTCTCAAACACAGAGTTAATACACAACAATTAAACTCATAATGCAACACATAAACAATATAAAACACTTATCTTTTAAAAATGGTTGTGCAACCCACTGCTTGGGACGAACGTTCCACCCAATCGTAGACTTTCTATTCCAAATATCAACAATAATTCACCCCCGTTTTTGGGCTACCAATCCATAAAAGAGGGTAGTCTCTCATTGCTCATTCACAGCTCAGAAAATCCCAGAACCCACTGGTATTCTCCTACAATTATCTCTATTTTCCACCATCTCTCTTCCTCTCGACCTGTCTAACCCAAGCAATGTATGCCTTCACTGCTCTCATTCCATTAGGCAACCTATTAATTTATCAGGGTCTCTCTAGCACAGGTAACTAGCAATCTCACTATTGGGAAACTCAAGGGAGCTCACTGCTAGGATAATTACCATGTAAACAACAACAATCACTTTTTGTTACAGTGTAGCTCACACAGAAGTTCTCTCTTCATGCCTTACAACCTCTATCTTCAGTATTCTACTCCAAATACACTCTAGAATTATCCCTCCATTGTTGCTCCAGTGCCAAGCTCTTTTTTTCTTCTCTCTGCTTGTAGTTCATGCAAAAACTTGACTGTCTAAAAATGTTGTAAATTCCCATACGAATTTTCTTTCTTTCTTTGCTTGCTTGAATTACACACTTCTTAAAGTTGATTGTACTCATCCCCCATGCTCCCAATAACTATGGGATGTGACTTCTCACACCCACTCTCTTACATACATTCAATGATTGGGTTCTTCTATACTCAAGGGAAAAATAGAAGTTTAATACATAATGATAATAAAATTCAGGAATGTGGGTTGAATTAATAGACATGGGTAATTCCCCCTTGGCCCCCTCTTAAAAATTCTCTTAGAACCTCCCTTATCTTTTGTATTAATCATCCCCCATCTCTATCCATGTCCTCCAGTAGTTGGCATCACATTTTATTATTAAAATTCAGAAATACAATTCGCATATACATTGATTGGTCATGGCCACACATTATATCTACGTTAAGAATTAATTAAAATGGGGATTACATTGGGAACATTAAATTCCCTCTCTGCTACAATTGTGCATCATCCTCAGTGCACATTATGTCGATATACATGCACAAATTTATATAATAATACTAAGAAATTAAAAATTCTCCAATTTTACAACTCTGGCAGCAGTTCAAACCAAATTACCATGTTCCTCTCAACCCGTTGACCCAAGGAATGGACCCCTTTAATTGATCACAATCCATTGGGATGTACTATTCATTTATTAGGTCCCTCGTCATAGGTTGGCTAGGACTCTGAGATGTGGTTCTAGAACTCCAGTTGCTCAAAATGGAGTCTTATATTCTTGTATTTTGTTTTCTTCAAAATTGTCAAAAAAAAATGGGTATTCTTCTCGCATGTTTTCTTCATTCTCCCATGCAGAATATTCAGAATTGTAGCAATTCCATTGAACCTTTACCATCCCTATGGATTATTCCTGAGCACTTTGGATTTCTGGTCCAGGATGTGTATTGGTTCCACTGAAAATCCCCTTCGTGTTCCACCTAGATCATAGTCCAATAAATTATGTAATTAGGGTCAAGAACGTATTTATTTAATAATGACATATGAAATACATTATGCACTCTCATGGATGTAGAAAATGTTAGAATTTATGCAACTAGCCCTATATTTTCTAAGATCTCAAAAGGTCCACAATATCTTGCTACCAACTTTGGGAAACTTCCTAATCTTAGTAAAATTATCTTTTCTTTCGCTTTTAAAAATGCATGTTCTCCCACTTTAAAATATTTGAAAACTCTATTCTTGTCTGCACAATGTTTCTGCATATCCTAGGTAGCCTTTGAATTCTTCTTGATCTTTACCATTTTCTATTCCATTTCCTTCACCAAATTTGGCCTAATAACTACTGTATCTATTGGATTATCCCAACTCACTGGCATGTTACACTTCATTCCATACAATACTTCGAATGGGATGATTTTTAATGAGTCCTGATACCCATTATTGTAGGAAAATTCCAATAAGTATGTGTAGTCTTCCCACCTTAATGATTGATACATCACATACATTATGAGCATGTCCTCAATTATTTTGTTGGTCCTCTCTATTTTCCCATCTGACACTATTTGATACGTTGTACTGAGATTTAGATTTGTCCCAAAACCTTTGAACAATGCTTTCCAAAAATTGGATGTAAACTTTGTAACCCTGTCTGAGACAATTTCCGTAGGCACCCCATGTAACCTAGCAACTTATTTCATGTAGATATCTCCAATATTTGTTGCCTTGTGTGTAGTCTTAATAGGAATAAAATGTGCTACCTTAGTTAATTTATCCACCATCACCATGATGGAATCATGTTGCTTCACTGTTTTGGGAATCTTAGTAATAAAATCCACCATCACTACGTCCCAATTTCATTCAGGAATAGGAAATGGTTGTATCAGCCCTGCTGGATGTCTATGTTCAGGCTTCACCTTTTGACACTCTAGGCACCTGGATATATAATTAGCCACTTCTTTAAGAAAAGACCAAAAATATTGGTTTCTTACAACTGCAATTATTTTCTGATATCCTGGGTACCCAACATATGGCACATTATGAATTTTTGTTATCAATGTATTTTTTAGCTCATTAGAATTTGACATGTACACTTTGCCTGTATACATGAGAATTTCATCTTCTTTTAGCTCAAAGTATTTAAATTTATGCTAAAAAATACCTTGATGTAATGTTTCTTTTATTTTCAAATAGTGTTGATCTGAATTTGCAACCCCTAAAACTTTTTCTTTTAAATCTATGTTGTACAGGCTAATGGTTACAATATGCATTTCGTTATATCTTATACTAAGTGCATCAACCACCTAATTTTCCTTGTATTTTATGTGCTTAATTTCAAAGTCATATTCAATCAGAAATTCAATCTGTCTAGTTTTCCTAGCATTTAATGTGGTTCAAGTACAAACAAAATTTTCAGACCATAGTGGTCTATATTAGCTCAATTCCCTCCCCATGAGGTAATGTCTCCACATTTTTAATGCATAAATGTTGGTTGCTAATTCTCTATCATGGGTAGCATAATTCCTCTCATGCTCTTTTAATTTCCTGGACTCATAGGATACCACATGATGCTTTTGTGTGAGGACTCCACCAAGCCCTTTCTTGCATGCATCCATGCACACAAAAAAATATTCATCTAGATCTACAATATTCAATATTGACACACTTTTCAAGATTCCATTCAGTTAGTGAAATCTCTCTTCACATTTGGGATTCCATTCAAATTCCAGTCTCTTCTTTTGCAAAGAATTGATTGGGTCTGCAATCTTTGAGAATCCTTTTATGAATCTTCGGTAATACCCTGAAATATCCATGAATGATCTAACCTCTATCACATTTCTTGGAATATTCCATCCTCTAATGGCCTTTATCCTCTCAAGATCAATTGGTACCCCTTATGCGGAATTATATGCCCCAAGTGGTGAATCTTCTTTTGATAAAAGATGCACTTACTTATCTTAGCATTAAATTTATGCTCTATTTAAAACTTGCAATGCCACTCTTAAATGTTTCTCATATTCCTCCTTTGTCTTTAAGTAAATGATTATATCATCCAGAAACACAATTACAAACTTGTCTAGGTATTCCATGAACACTCCATTCATTGGGCGCATAAAAACAATTGAGGCATTTAGTAGTCCAAATGGTACTACCATGAACTCATAATGTCCATATCATATCTTGAATGTTGTCTTAATGATGTCTTATTCATTTATCCTCACTTGATGATAACCTAATCTCAAGTCAATCTTGGAAAATATTCTTGCACCTTTCATTTGATCAAATAAGTCGTAAATCCTTGGAAAATGATATTTTTTCTTTATGGTGACCTTATTTAGTTGTCTAAAATTAATACACAGCCTTAAGGTTTCATCTTTCTTCTTCACAAAAAGAAATGGGGCACCCCAAGGTGACACAACCCCAAGGTGACACACTTGGGTGTATACACCCCTTCCTTAACAATTATTTGAGTTTCATTTGCAACTCTTTCAACTTTGGTGTGTGAATTATGTATGGTGTCTTGGAAACTAAGGTAGCTCCTGGAACCAAATCAATAGAGAAAAGAATGTCTCTCTTTGGTGGAAATCCTGGGATTTCTCCAAAAACATCTTCAAAATCAATTAAGATGGGATGGTGTTCAACACTTTCCACTTTATCTTTGGTTGTCTCTTCCATATGGGCTACAAAACTATAGCATTCCTTCCTAAAACTCTTTTTCAACTGCATAGCTTAAATTTCTCTAACAACTACAGCTCTTGGAATGCCTTAAACCTTTCCTTGCTTCCCTTCTTCATCAAGACATGTGATTGTCTTGTTGTAACAGTCTAGGACAACATGGTATTTTTCCAACCAATCCATGCCAATTAGAAAATCATATGAACCCAATGGTATGATGTTCGCAACTACTTCTTTGTTGAGTCCATTCATGTCTATTAGAAAATCTTTAACTATCTCATTGATTTTCCTCTTATCCCCTAAAGATAATTTAACTTACCAAGATTTATTACGCTTACTTCTTTGCAATTGAAATATTTCAACAATGTTAGAGTTTATGTAACTAAGTCTAGCTCTAGAATCAATTAAAATTTCTATGGGTTGGTTAATAATTTTACCTTCCACTTCAATCATGAAGGATTGATATTCTACTTGCTTGTTTCCTAAGGTTTCATAAATACTTGGCATGTTTCCTCCCATGTATTCAATTTGTTCAGCCTCCTGAATGTTTTGGAAAGTCCTCATTCTTTCTCCTTTGTGAGGGAAGTCCCTATATAACTTATTTCTCTCACATCCCCAACATTGTACAGGATTTTGCCTTGGTCTTTTCCCAAATGAATTTGTTGTCTTGTGCTCATTTTGGGTCAATTGAACTTGTTTATTTTCTTAGGAGTTGTTCTTGAAAAAGGGTGTCTTAAAAGATTTATACCTTTGATCATTTTTACCCTTAATCTTTCCATTCCAAGATTTTTGCAAAACTAGCCTTCCTCTGTTATGCTCATAAATATGTTTTCTCTCTTTATCGCTTCCTCTAAAGTCTTGGGGTTATCATATTGTATCTTGTCACTATAGAAGGAGGGTAACCCACTCAGAAACCTTTGTATTTTTTCCTTCTCATCCTTTATGAAGTCAACATACTTCAACAATTCAAAGAACCTCTTCTCATATTCATCCATTTTCATGATTCCCAACTTGAGTTCAAAGAACTCTTTCATATTCATTTCATAATAATGCTCAGACAAATGTTTATATTGGAAATATCCTTTGACCTACCTCCATGATATCCTCTTCTCATCAAGGTTCTTATCTTGCTTAATTTTAGCCCACCACATGGTTGTCTTTCCTTGCAAATGGTACGTTGAAATTCTAGCTTCTACCCTTAAGGGGTAATCATGTAGCTAGAAATATTTCTTCATTTCCAACATCCAGGCCTCAACCTCTTCTCTTTTTCTATGCTTGCCATTGAAATTTGGTGGCTTGATTTTCCACCTTACAATATGTCTTCCGCATGCCTTCTTCTCTATCTCCTGACAGAAGACACACTTGGGTTGCTCCCTAGCCCTGAACTTGCATGATTTATTCTAGTAGATTTCCTTTGAGAATGATGGCGTTTGCTCATGCTTATTGACTACCTATCATTTTCATGATCGTCCCTTCTATTATGGGATCTAGGTATTATCACTTCTCTACCACTAGCTACTTACCTATGAAAGAGTCTTTGTTAGCTTACCTATGCAACATATTCAAACTCTGGAGTATCACTTCATGAGATTTCATAATCCTTTCATTATCTTCCCTATATTTATGCATTTCTCTAATCCAGGCTTCTCATAGTTATAGGCTCGCTCCTGCCTCTCTTTCCATTAGACTCTATCTCAACATTTACCATCTTAACATGAATACCTATAGCCTCCTCCTTATGTTTGTAATATCCTTGGGAATCTTCCATAACTCCAATCCTCATATAAGAATAAAAGTTGTTTTCTTGTACCTCTAGTTCTGCAAGAAATGTGCATGTAATAATTATTGTTAGCAAATGCATACTATAAAACATTTCATTAATTAGAATACAGGTTATTCTTCATATCAATTTATGAAGAACATAATGCATCAATTAAAAATTTGATTCCTTAGACACATTCTTCTCTGAAACATCTTTCCAATGGTTGTACCCACACCTCATTCTAAGTTCTGAGTGAAAAGTTACAACATTAACATACTTCAATTTCCACTCACTTACTGCTGAAGAATTTACTTTATTACTTTCTAAGAAATTTTAGTACCCAATTCAAAATTATGGGTTGATAAATTTCCTCTCCTCCTCAATACATTTCCAAGGACTATTTTTTTTTCTCAAATATGAGCTATGATCTAAAAGTTATGGTCTGGAGAGGTTTATAATGTTTTCCCATTTTATCCTTATATGATACAGGTGTCTTATTTCTCTTCTTGCACATTTTTACATACCCATATTCCAAATATGGCTCTATGGATGCCTTTTATGGTTCAGAAGCTTTCCATATACTACTTATGTGCCTCAAATGGACTTTTGAGCAAGGAGTTATGCCCTCTGGAAGAAAATTGGTGCCAAAATTTTATCTTAACCATTTCAATTGTAACTTTCTCATACGAGCTTTGTTTTGTGTCTAGGATAGCTCGTTGGAAATATCTCTCCAATTTATTTTATTTGAGTTGAAGATACAAGGTGTGTCTTATTATCATAAAAATTGACTACTTAAAAACGTCGTTTAGCACCTCAAAATCACCCCACAAGTTTAAGACCTTCAAAATTTTGAAAATTACATAAAAAATCAATTGTTTTTCTATTATTATAGCCTTTTAATCTGATTCATTGATCTAGAAATCAGGAGAATCTCAATCATTGATCTAAACTCTATCACCGAAAATAATTTTCCTTTGAGCACATGCAACACCTTGCCAAAATTGTCAACCTGGCTATCGGCCATAAACCCTTTTCTTTAGCAACCAACTTGCAAGACATCACTAAATCAATCGACCAGATCATTGGCCACTGGTCGTCAGAAATCCCTCTGGGATGAATGAAATTATTTACTAATTTGGTCGACCCGATCATCGACCATCAATCATTTGTGTTAGCATATGAAAACAATTCTCCAATCTGGCCAACCCAATTATCCATCATCGGCAATTTTTTATTGATGTGGAAACTAAGCTAATGTGGCCTGACACATGGATGTTGATGTGACATGACACATCATCCTGAGGTGTTAACTTGGCTAACATTGAATGACATGTGGATGTTGATATGGCATGAAACATTATCCTCTTCTTTTCTTCATCAGCAATCGACAGTTTTCCTTGGACGACCCAAACACCTCGTTGAATTGGCCGACCTGATCATTAGTCGTTAGTGATTGGTGATTCCTCTTGTCGAGCGATAGCTTGCTAAAACAATTGAACTGTCCATCACGATTTCCATTGGAGACTGAAACACTTCTTCAATTTGGTTGACCCAACCATTGTCCATCAGTGAATTCTCTCGGACAACTCCAACACTTAGAAATTTTTGACCAAATCCAAAATGAAATTGGAGTGTCAATGTACCATTCAAAATTATCATGATCGTTGATCTTCTCCAACTTCCAAATGACTGAAAATGAATCCATATCGTCGATCTCTCTCATTTTACCAAACTGTCAAAAATCAATCTCGTTCGTCAATCTACTATACCTCTGAAAACCTTATAAGTTTTTAAATATATTCATGATGAATATAGGTCATTGATCTTGAAATCAAACGTGATCTCTATCATTGATACATCAAACTTCACCCAACTCTACAGTAGCCATTAAAACATGAAATACAACCTTCCAATTCAAATTTTAACTCTGCAACTCTGCAGATTGATGCCCTATATCATCTCTTCAATAGTCTTGAGGCATTTACACTCAAATTTGCTCACAAATTTGGGGATTTCACTCTAATTTTCTCCATTTTCCATGAAATTCATCCCAAAAAAAAATCTATAACGGTGAATTTTATGAAATTCACACTGGTTCTTGACCCATACTATAACACCCCCCTTTATAAACCTATGATTATGTTTAATTAACCACGACTTATGGTTTCCATGAAATTTCATAGAAACATTGTAAATGTATTATTGTTTAACCAACAGATGACTGTGGGGGTGAAGCCTTAAATTACTAGTCATGATACCACTAGAGGAAAGAGTGAGGAAGCCTATAAGGGAGGGTTTGATCATGCTAAGATAACCCAATTTCCCTTTCTACTGAATTATTTGAATTTGAAATAATAAGTTATTTCCTTCACCCCAGATTTCAAGACAAATTAGTTAATGAGTAGGGGGATGGTAATTGAAAAACCAACCACCCTCAATGAATATAGGTATGGGGAGACCTGGTTAGGATAGCATAGGATTCTAGCAAATGGTACAAAAAAGTACCAAATTTTGCAACGCCGATTTACCCATGAGTTACCTTTTGACATGAGAAAAGAAGGACATGTTGAGAACCTTTCGGGAGAGGTCATGCAAGAAAAGGAATGCACGAGTGCATGCATGGGGGATTTTGGTATAAGAAGGAAATAAAGAGAAAGAGAAAGAAATCAAAGGGAGTTCTAAGCAGAGGTATGTAGAAGACCCAAGAAAAGAGAATGCACGAGTAAGCACAGGAAATACCTAGTGGTATCATGGCTTGGCACAGGGTGGCATATTTCCGAAGTAATTGTGCATGCAGAGCCTATGGTTGGGTGGAAAGGAAGACACCCATAGTCATTTGGTATTAGAAAGTTTTGTATCAGATAATTTTTTATTCTATTATATATATTGTATTAAATTGAATTTGATGGTGCAGAAATTCATGCAGAACGAAGTTTAATGTGAATGCTTTCTTTATGGGTTCCTTGTGTATTTCCCTCGAAGCTATTTATACTTCTATGAGACATAATTGTATGAAAATACTTAGGTATACCTATGTGTTAGTGATAATATTGTTTCCTCTATTAGTCTTTGAGTCTAAGTTATGATAGAACAACGAGGAAGGCAATTCGTATTTTTCTTGTTGATTGTCTCTCTTTTTAATAAGAGTTGTTGCAATTATCTAGTTGTGTTAAATTATAATATGGGTGAATTACAGTAATACCATCATATTAATGAGGATTTACAGATTTCTAAGGGGTTTCGATAAGCCTTATAGATTCAGGTAGAGAAACCCCTGAGACACTAAGTCCTGAAGCGAATTGACATGACTACAACAACCCAAGTATTTCTCAAAAAAAATCATAACCGTTGATCTTGGCACAACAAGTAAATCCAAGCCATTGATCAGAGTCCTTTGCACTCCAGGGAATGCCTAGAATTAGGATCCTTGCCAACTATTGGATTCCTCATAGGTGGATCGACAAATCTCGTTCATTGATTGGGGTCCTCAAGTACGAGGATTGTCAAGGATCTAGGATGTTGTCAACTGTTGGATCCTTCTGGGAGATTCTTAGGAAAATATAGACCGTTGGATCCAGACAGAAAGGAGGCATTGGATTCTAATGTTCAGAGTAGTTTGTATTAATGAGACTCCAATGGGAAAACTTTGAGTGGCAATATTTATCATAGATCAGGTAGAGTCCGGGAGGAAATATCGATTGTTAGATCCAAGCATCGAGAGATCTTAGTCATCAATCTTCCTTTAGGTAAGCTCAAGAGGGAATTGTTGTCGGGGTACTGGAGAACTGGACCCCAGGGAAACCTTTTTTTTATGTTTGTGAAAGTTTTGACACCCGGGGACCAAGGTTCCAAACCCTAGCTCCAGCTTCTAGTCATACACCCATCAAGGAACAGGAAGAGAAGGTATTGATCGTAGATCTTGGGGCAGGGATCAATCGTGATTGTCCATGATAAATAATACCTTATGTAAACCTCGTAAGGTATCTATAAATTATTATTCATTAGATTATCATATCAACTGATATCCAGCATTGATCATGGTCAAGCGGGGTCAATCGGATCCCAAGGGGAAACAAGAGATTTGAACCTGTGACATCCTCCATTGGGGATAGCTTCACATCTAGCTTAGAACCACTTGAGATAACCCTTGGGTCTCGAAAAAGAAGTATTTAATTAACATTACAATTGAAAAATTATTTAAATATAAGCTTATTTATCACATCCCCTATACTACATAAGTTTCAAATCTCATGTTGGTGAACAATAATGAAGGGACTATTTGGGTATGAAAATATTTTTGTGATCTTAACAAAGCCTACCCCAAAGATAATTTTCCAACATCAATTTTTGACTAAGGCATTGATGTTTACATAGATAATGAAATCCTATCATTTATGGATTGTTTTTCCATGTATAACCAAATTCAAATATGCAAGTAAGACCAATTATATAAAACTACCTTCACAATGCCCTAGAGAACTTTTACCCAATACTTAATTTCATTTAGTCTCAAAATGTTGGAGCCACTTTTCAATGGGCCTTGTCATACATATTCCTTGTGATACATGATAAATATCATTCACTGCTTGAACCAAAGAAAGAGAGAATCACTTGGAACACCTTAAAGCCATTTTTACTCAAGACAATACTAGGATTTTTTTTCCCTTGAACTATTTTTCAACTCCAAATTTTACAGGGAAAAACAAACTTCTTAATGTGGTTTGCACTTGATTATGATGCAACAGTTCATTTTTTCCTTTCCCTTTTATATAAATAATTTAAGTTCACATGGGATGACATACCTCAAAGCACATTTGATTCTCTGAAATCCACCTTCACATCAATGTTATTCCTTAGCCCTATTAACTATTAACCGTGATTTTAATAAAATAATAATAATAACAATATAATTTTAAGGTTACCACCAAGCCAAACACCAAATTATTGTATGATACCCCCTTGTTCATGGGACAAGGGACTGCCTCTGTGTAGTGATTTGACTGTTAAATTCTACAGAGGTATACATACCCTACCCCTCTCTAGATTTGAACTTGTGACCTCTTAGGAGGAAACACATGTTATTAATCATTATATATGTTTTAGTATATGAATATTTTGTCACAGTGGTTTTAGTTCAAGAAGATAGCATATTATTAGGAACATATTATTTGTTTTTTGGAAGAGTTGTAGGCACACTAGTAAAGGAGCTATGAGGAGAATTGATTCTATGTTTATATTGGCTCCTAATGTGGACATTTTTCTGGATTGGCCACTGCACCTAAGAAACCTTTCATGAAGGATTTTTTTTTCCTTTAATATTTTGACACCTCACCACCCACGTGGTTAATCATTGGGAACCATGTCAAACATTTTATTGTAAGACACATTTTCCCCTTGCACCTATGCATCCTATCATGACTGCTAACCCATTTTCCAAATGGGTTTTTGATTTCATGAAATGTCATTCAACTTTTTCTTGTGGACAAAAATATATCATCGTAGGTGTAGATTGTTTCAAAAAATATGTTGTTTCCATGCCCACCTATTGGAATGACGTAGACATCGTAGACACATTTTTCTTTAATTATGTTATGTTTATTCAATGTACTTAAACAACTATTATTAGAACATGGATCCCATTTTCAAAGAAAATTATTTGAATCTCTTTCTTGTGAGATAATTTTCAAACATAAGGATGCAACTCCTACAAGCTAATGGCCATGTGGAATATGTAAATATAATCCTAAAAAATATGCTTTGGTGAATATTGGGAAGCACAAGTCTAATTGGAATCACCATCCTTTTTCATCGCTTTGGGCATATCAAACTCTAGTTATAACTATATGGGGATTTTATTTTTTTCACATGGCATATAGTGACAAAGTAGTTGTACCAATTGAATGTGATATTCCCTCACTTAAACTAGAAATAAAACTTCTCCCCTACTCTTCTCCTTCATAAGAATGTCTTGTTCAAGTTGAGATTTCACTAACAAACTTCATGATACTTTTACCATGAAAAAATGTGCTAAAACTCAATATGATTCTAGCATGTATCCCTACCCTTTTTATGAAGGTAACCTTGTTCTTTTCTAAAATAAGGCCCAAGAAAAATTCAGTCTTAGAAGTTTGTACACCTATGGTATGGACCTTACATTGTGAAATAAGTCTTACAAAAGGGGCCTACAAATTAGTTGATCATGAAGAAAATCCTTCCTAAAAATGATTTGATCATGAAGAAACTCCATTATACAAGATTCCATCAATGGGATTTACCTAGATAAATTCTATGCTTAAAAAATGGCACATCAATCACTAGTATAGTGTACAATTTTCCATTTTTTTTTTAAATTTGGTGATTTTTACCTCTTTTGGGTTGTCACTTATAAAACTCATTTTTTATTTTTAATATTTTGACCAATGCACCTTGTTATATTGGATTCGTGGATGGGGTTAGTCATTATACAAGAAATTTAGATTCATTTGTGTTGGCTCTTTTCAAACTGTCTCACAAATTGTTGCATTACGGTGGAATTTTTATCAAACCTACCACTAACAATTAAGTTGAATAAAAAAGTTGTAATTGGTTTGTTCTTTGATGATGTAGCTCTCCGTATTTTTTGTTTGATTGTTCTTTTATATTAGTAACTACCAATGTTGGAATTTGAAATTAAACCCACCCACCAAATTTGATGATTTAAACCAAGTTACCAAACATATTGAGCATTTCAATGAAGATTGGTGATGGGTATATAAGTAATTTGACTGTATTTGATGACTAAATTGCCTCATTATGGCCAATTTACCCATCAAATTCCATCCCTAGTAACTATTATCGCAAATTTTTGCACTTTAGTGAAAAACCTTCACAAGGTACAAAGAGTACTAGAACATTAGAATTGTTGTCATTGTCACCTAGACAACTAATTTCTTAATTATAGTGAAGGACAAGTACAACACAAGGGAGGTTTCCCTAGTAGCTCCTACGGTTCTATTGACGAGAGAAAATGATCGTCCATCAATTGGAAGAACAAGTCTGGTCCGAGGTTGTCTAAATAACCCAAGCCGTTATAACTTGCTCTGATGGGTTTAATGGCTCCGTTGGTCAATCTAAGAATCCTAAAAGAGGTGAAATGAAAGAAAAGAAATAATAACTAATCACTAAATTAGTATATATATGTACATATATTATAATGCAACTGTAATAAGCGTATTTAAACAAAAGATTGATTACTTTTATACACACATTATTTACAAACTGTAAGTTTTGATCTAAACTTGCTAAAATCTATGTGACAAATGATTGCTTCGCAAAAGCAGATAAAGAAAGCACATAAAATATTTTTGGTTTTTTTCTTTATAACTCAAAAGGACTAGTAAGAACAAATGCTATGAAACAAAACACATGGATAGTCAAAAGCCAAACCATACATCTGTGTTCCAGTGATGAGTAGCAAAAGAAAAGGAAAATAAATGATCTAACCTGTTAGTAAGTTAACGCTATGTATCCAGACATCTGTATGATAGAGAATATCCAGCCACTTTGTCCAGGAGGGAAACATGCAATGAACCTTAATATTGTTCCGAATAAATGTGAAACAATGTGTTGGAAACTAAGTTTCAATAACAGAACGTATGATACAAATAGTTGCAGTGATCTTATGATTTACAAGCAATTACAGTGAGATAAATCTTATTGTAAGAACTTTGCATTTAAACATTCAACAGAGAATTAAAGATAAATCTCATCATTTGAGTTGAACAGATGATCACCCTATATAATATCTGAAGCATCACATATGGACAACATTTACACAAGAATTATTCCAACAACACAATAGATGATGAAGACTAAAGTTGTCGATAACCTATTGTCATATTAGAATAAACAAAACTTAAACAAAGACACCATCCACAAGAAGCTAAATCCGTAATGTGTATTGTTGTTTCATTAAAGTCTGCAAATTAATCGTCCACCTTCAACTCCAAGCTAAGATGATCTTGATTGCAAAAAATTACAAGTATTTAAAGATTTTAGAAAAGCTAAACCTACCATGTTGTGGGATAAGATCAAATCTTTAAAAATGATTTATTAACTACAAAATAGAGGATGATGTAACCACTCCATATCACACTATATCTCTCAGAACTGACACAAACTTCTTTTTGTTTCCCCAAAAAAAGGCCAAAGAAATGGATAATAGGCTCAACAATAGTCCATATCATCATATCATCATCAGTTACTTGATATCTTGAGAGAAAAAACAAAAACAAAGGAGTTTAGATATTATTAAAACCAATAATTACCACAAATTCGAATGAAGATGAACTGGCTACAGAATCAGTTGATTCTGTAGCTATTTTTATTTTAACAACAGAAATCTAATTAAATCTATAAAAATGGGGAAAATGAATAAAATAAAACTAAGGAAATCAAATAAATCGTTACCTTATAATTGCATGCTAAATTTGATTCACAAAATCTCAGAGTTGACCACTACTATAACACTCTTAGCATTCTTAACTATTATATTCCTAGTCCTTTTCAAATGCTTATCCTGCCTTTGAACACTAGAATTTAACCTATGATTTTCATCCTTTAATGAGTCGATCTGAGTAGTGAGGTTTTTGATTCGCAATTGAAGAGTAAGTATGTCTGCATAATACTTGTCGATCCAAAACAGACAAACTTCACACCGTGGATCTGTGGTAACGGTTTGATGTCCATGACCATGTGTCAGAACGTCTCCACTGATGCCTGTGAGTTTTTTACCGAATTTAATCCCTAGAAAACCCTATTACATCTCAGGCATGGTGGAAGGCTATCCACATAGTCAAATTGTTGACTATTTGGAAGGGTTTCCACTAGGGATTTTATGTTAAGATTAGGGCAGACAAATTAATTCATGCACAGAAATTTCTGAAATATCAGAACTAACATCTTGTTGCCCACATAAAAATGGTCGATAATTGCCTCATGATGAGGGTTTTCCTTCAAAGGGTATGGCATGTGAAGGGATGTTTCTCTATGAGAGGTTTACCCAGCACTTTAGGAATGTCTATAAAAATAAAATAAAACAAAACGCCTATTTTAACCGAAACATGAATTCTGAGAAATTTACCTCCAAAGGTTGAGGCATATCTCTGAAAGGATCCATTTTCTGGGGAAACGGCCCTTGATAGAGGTAAAAGAGCCCATTTTTGTTCTGGGTTTTCAAGGGTTTGGTCTAATTCATCACGGTTTTCTCAGAATCTCTCCCGCAAAATCGTGTCTCCAGCAAACAAAAACGGGATTAAACTCTACTATGTAATAAAAAATGTGTGAAACTTCAGGGCTATTCGGATCTACTCGGACAAAACGAGCCATAAAGGTTCAATAGACCAATAGTCATGAAAGCAGAAAGAGATCACTGTAAGCATGAAGGGTTTCAAAAACAGAAGAGACCAGGGCAAGAACCAAAGAAACAAAACCCACGCGCAAATTAAATGAAATAATAAGTGGTTTCATAAGAGAATTGGGTGTTTCATGTAATGAATCACTGAGGGTACAGGATAAAGCCCGAGACTTAAATCAAAATGATGGACATGTCGTTTTCAAACTTCCACTATCAGCAAAGTACGAAATGCGACCAGATGCATTTAAATATTATCACTGTGAAAAGGGTGAAGTTACTCATCATAAGGTTAAGATAAGAGGTGTTTAACCAATCACAACATAGCGACCATAGAAGGATTTACAAAGAATCATTCATGGAACAAATTCATAGCCTAACATCAATCGATTCTCACTGTATCATTTAAATGTCCAGAGTAGACCTTATAACAATGAGCAATTTAAAACAACCATTTTATTGAAATGAGATAGGCCTTAAAGCAAGATATTATCCTTAAAAAGGTTTGTATGATCATTAGTTTTCCTAGGGAAATAAGCCTTAAAATCAAATGAAATAAATTCATAAGTTTCAATGCTTTGTTCATGCTTTCAATCATGAACGAAGCATGAAAACGAGAACTAGGAAAAATAAAAACCTTTTATAGCCCAAGACTCGTCTTTCAAGTAGCAATGTTCATATGTTTAAGTGAAGGCAGCTAAAAAATTTATGATTCGTTGCTTTAAGAATTGAAAATATTGTGGGGCTGCCAACAAGTTCATGGGTTCCTAAGGAAAAATAAGTCAATTCCTAGGTCACTTATGTAACTACACAAATTACCACCAACGGATTATGACATGTAAGTTATATATTAGGTGATTGATCAAAGTAAATTCCATGTTAGGGTATGATCACTTTAGGAATGTTTAGAGGGCTTATCAAGTGATTGTCTAATGCAAAATTATCCCCGAATGGTACAAAACTGAAAATTACTAAATTTTGTTGTAAAACTTTCATAAAAGCTAAGAAATTACATTAGTAAACAAGTTATAAAAACAATATATTTCAGCCACTTAAGTATAATGTAAACAAGTGAAATTTAGGGCTAAAATGAGGAATAAAACTAGGGTTTAAGTAACTTATTCATTCTAAAAATTCAAGAGAATATAATAGCCAATAAAACCAAGATGTCCAACCCTAAAATTGTTGTAATACATACCAGCTAGGCCAATTTTCCAAGAGAGGTGATTTTAGGTCAAATACTTGCAGAAAACAATAGAATTTTAATTCAGAAATATGCAAGAAAACCCAAGACATCTACAGTTTTTTATGGCTGAAAATTAAATGTAAGATAAACAAAAACACTAGATTTACCCTAAAATACAGATAAAATTTTGAATTTTGAATTTAAGATTGACTAGATGAGAAAAAACTAGTGCCTACTGATTTTTTTGGCATACGGGGTCAACTAAGGACTCTCTTGAGAAAGTGTAAGTGAAACTAGGGTGATAGTTAGGGTTGTCCACTACAAACCCTAAAAAATCCACTTAGTTCCTTACAAGCTTCAAGATAGTTCAAGGGAATGACATGTTAGGCATGTGTTATATTCTTTGCACGATTGTGGATCCCTTTATTATGGGTTTCGGGAGTCGATCCCTCAAAAAACAAATTGGGGGGTTTATTCACCAAATGTTTTGGTGGTTTAGTGGTACATGGTATTTCATCCCATGGTTTTCTAATTATGATTAGGGAATTAAGGTTGTAATATAATCTAGATCAATGGATTAGTGGTTTTTTGGATGTCACGAGATGTTTTATATTTTATTATAAACAATGAATTTGTATTATGAATTGAAGTAGATATGTGGCTCTAAAACAGGTTGTTGGTTTTTTTGATTAGGTTTCTACGGTAAATCTTTGTATATATGTGTGATTACAGTGGTTTTATTTTCTATGTTATTAATATGTTTATGCATTGCATTAATGTAAAAGGTTTAAAAATTACATTTGGTATCAGATCAGTAATCGGCTTTAGGTGGATGACTTTGTGGATAATGGTTTGGCTCGGGTATGTTATAAACCTTGTTATAGTGAGAGCTTCACGGTATTGATTCTTGTGGTGAAAATAAATGGCAAGCAATTCAAAGATAGAGATCGAAAAATTTAATGGGAAAAGTTTTGAGTTGTGGAAGCTCAAGATGGAAAATATTTTGGTAGAAAAATACCAATGGATCATTGTGGATCTAGGTATTGCACCTACGATAATGTCAAGATAAGACTAGAAAAAATTGGATCGAAAGGTAAAGAGAAAAATTTGGTTGTCTATGAAATTCAGTATTACTAAATGTGTCAAGGGAAGCTATAGCCAAGGACTTATGGGATAAGTTAGGGGCCTTATATCAGTCTAAGTCCCCGATAAACAAAATTTTCCTTTGGAAGAAGTTGTATAACCTACGGATGAAAGATGGAGACTTGGTGACAAAGGATCTGAACACCTTCAATATTATGGTAAGTTAGTTATTGTCAGTTGATATTAATATTTATGATGAATATAAGTGTATCAATTTATTTTCAATTGGGTTTAGCCCAAGTGGTTTGTGCTAAGTGGTTTTTTCCCCCCACCCAAGTTCAATTCCCACAAGTGACATGTTGAGTTCTTAAATGAGCAATCTATTGAAAAGCCCTGGATTTTTACAAAATATGGCTTACCCCGAGTACCATTCTTGAAATGAGGGGAAGTGCCCGGTTGGTTTCCCAAGGCTCTATTCCAAAGTAAAAAAAGGTGTATTAGTTTATTGTGCTCTTTACCATACTCCTGGGATAGACTGTTTGTGGCCATAGGAAGTAATACAAATACTTTAAGTTTTGATGATGTGGTATCATCATTGTTTTTAGAGGAGATGAGGTGGAAAAGCATGGAAATCCAGAGCAAATATGCCTTATTTGTAAGAGGAGACTCCCAGGAAAGAAATAAAAAAAAGTCCTCAAATGGGAGATCTAAATCTATAGGAATATCTAAATCTCCAGCAAAATTCGTAAAGGTGTGTTGGAGATGTGGAAAAGAATGGCATTACAAGAAATAATGTAGATCATAAAGTGTTGAGAGAGGGAAGGGATTTGATGATGCCTCTTCTACAAAATTAAAAAACTCCACATATGGAGGGGATGTATATTTGGATTCTTCAAACACACAGGCAAATCATGAGGCATGGTTGGTCAATTCAGGTGCATCCTTTCATAGGACTACTCACAGGGAGTAGTTTTGTGAGTATGAAAGGTATGATTGGGGTAATGTTTTTTTAGGAGATGATTTGATGGCCAAAATCATAGGACGAGGAAAATTCAAGTTGAAGCTCATGGATGGCAGGATTGGATCACTCCCTTTTGTTCTACACATCATAGGATTGGACAGGAATTTGGTTTATGTAAGCAAGATGGATGATGCAGGTATAAAAACAATGTTTGAAAAGGAAACCTACAGGAGAGTTCAGATTGGAACTCTGTATAAGCTATTGAGAAGCACTATTAGTGGATCTAAAGAAGGAAAACATCCTACAGTCTCTGGAGAAAAAACCATGTTGTGGCATTAAAGAATGGGGCATATTGGAGAGAAGGGTCTTTAAGTATTGCATAGTAAAGGTATGGTTGAAGGTATGTTCAATTTATCTATGGATTTTTATTTCTATGAACATTTCTTATATGGGAAGCAAAATCAGGTAAGGTTCTCCTCTAGTGCTACTAGGGAAAAAGGAATCTTACAGTTGGTGCACAGTGATGTGTTTGGACCTATGTTGACTCCATCATTGGGTAAATATATGTACTATGTCTTATTTATAGATGAATTCTCAATGAATACATGGATTTATTTCCTTGGGAGGAAATATGAAGTCTTTGAAAATTTAAAGAGTTTAAGGCTCTTATGGAGAATCATACAGAGAAGAAAATTAAGGTGATGAGGATGGATAATAGTGGAGAATTATGCAAGAATGAATTCAAAGAATTTTGTGAAAAATGTAATATATCAAGGAAGACTACTACTCCATACACACCTTAGCAGAATGGAATTACAAAAAACATAAACATGACGCTGATGGAAAAATAGAGCATGTTTAGTGGAGTTGGGTTAGGACATGAATTTCGGGAAGAGGTAGTGGATATTTCATGTTACCTGATAAATCGATCACCATCATCAGTGTCAGATGACATGACTCCATGCTAGGTATGGAATGGTATGAAACCCTCTCTAACACGTATCAGGGTTTTTGGTTGTGATTCTTATGTAAACATTCCAAAGGAAAATAGGAGTAAGTTGGATAAAAGGGTTGAAAATTGTATCTTTATTGGCTATAAAAATGGTATAAAAGGTTATAATATTTGGAACCCAAAAAATAAGAAGGTAATGTATATTTGAGATTTGGTATTTAGAGAAATCAAAGATGTTGTCAAACAGGAAGTCCTTCCAAGAGAGGAGGAACCAGAGAAAATAAAGTTTGAATTGAAATATAATGAATCAGACTCTACAAAATAATATGAATCAGAAGGAGAAGAGCCTCATACTAAAGTATTGAGGAGATCAATTTGGTAAATAAGGCAACTGAAAGGTATACTCCACCTTATTTCCATTCAAATTTTCTTTGTTTATTATTTATTATGATCCTAGAACTATTTGGGATGTAGTGGATTCAGAGGATGGAAAACTCTGGAAAAGGGCCATGGTTGAAGAAATAACAGCCTTTGACAAGAATGAGGCTTGGGATCTAAATACCATTGGAAACAAATAGGTGTTTAAGAAGAAGTTGAATTTAGAAGGAAAAGTGGAGAAATGCAAAGCTCGGTTAGTAGCAAATGGTTCTTCTTGTGTAGAGGGAATTGACTTTGGTGAAATGTTTTCTCTTGTTGTTAAGTTAAATTATATTATATTTTCTTTATCTATTGTTGTTTATTTTGATTTTTAAGTAGAACATATGGATGTGAAGACATCATTCCTACATGTATATCTAGAAGAAGAAATACACATGAAGCAGTCATAAGGCTTTGCAATAAAGTGAAACAAAGAGCTGGTATGCATGCTGAAAAATTCCATGTATTGGTTTTAAAGAAATCACCAAGGATTGCGTATCAAAAATTTGATACTTACATATTAGGACTTGGCTTCACATGTAATGTCCCCAACCACCCTAGGCTAGGACAGGTCACATACTTCTTCCCAGTTAAGCTCTGAGTCAACCAAATTGTAACATCCCCAGCAACTACTGAGCAATATTACTCTAAAATTTCACTGTGCAGATTCTAATATACACACATGTCCTCGTAGTACCACTTGAAGTAACACTCTCAGGCCAAACTTGATTTGTGCCAAACAACTTGTAACAGTAGAAGAAACATTCTCCTTTTAATGCAACCTTAAGCAGTGGAATTAACTCAACAACTGCACGCACCAGCATACTGACCACACAGTACAATTGTGTGCACAACCATATTGAAACCATGCACCAATTTTTATTTCATTGTTCACATAGTCTATTTCTTTGAATGCACACTCAAAATCCATCCTCATGTGCACACAGGTTACTTTCCTGCACACCTAGCCACCCAATCCTCTTTTTGAAGACTCATAAACAAAAACACAATTTTAACTTAACAAGCAAAGTTATCATCAATGACATACTCATGCACAACTAAAAATACAGGAAATAAGCACCATATTTACATGTGTAAGAAACATTAAACAAAATAACAACAATTATTATATATATCTACATACAAGAATTAATCTACACCAAGCATAGACAAATATGCACACAATAAACAAGACAAACACATAAGGAACATTTGTCTTATTATGAAAGTCACCAACTACGCGCATAACTTAGACATTCCTCTGATCCATAGAATATGTTTCTCGTGATATTTCATCAACATCTCACCCTCGATCTGGGGCTTAACTCCACCAAGGAAAAATAGTTCCTAGCGACAAGATAATATCTGAAACTCAACAGAATTTCTCAGTCTTAGGTTCTCGTTGTTGCAACTAGCCCACAACCCCTCATTCCCCATGCACCTGTCACACCCAAGAAAGTATGCCCATTATCTTCTCAAAAGTCCTTCAGTTAACCCACTTCCCTTCCCAGGGTTACCAATAATAGTTCGGACTAGAAGTCTCTGATCCCTATGACTAATTCCCATCTCACCAGGTAACAACTCTCAGGAAAAACTCTCACCTGGAGAGTATGTTCATGTGTCTGATAACCACTTCACAATAGCTAATCTCTCACCCATAGAGACTTATCACAATCTATCAACCCGACTCCTCGACAGTAGAATTATGGTTACAACCCCACAAATCATTGCATGATTATTTGTGCAGATAGGGTAATAAGCGTATTTTCCATACAATCTGACCCCTTTCTGCTCATGAGATCCCTCAACAACAATTCCCCGAATAATGGATAATTCAATAATGAAATCCTACCCAAGTACACTAAGTCCAAAAATATATATTGCATGCCTTCAACTTGACACTTTCCACCTCCAAAAGTAGCTTTAAGCCACCTAGTGACCCATTCCCTACCCTCAAGAACTTAGGATAAAATAATTGTTTAACATTACACTTTTCCGAAAATATTATAAAAAATTCCCCAAGACTTACAACTCACCCCCTTTTCCATTTTCTGGTGGATTTGTCCCCCCATATATTTTACGAGTCCGACTATGTGTGGTGATGAAATACTATATTAATAACCATGATTCTATTTACATGGATAGGCGCTCTGCCCTATCTATGTCCCAACTCACTAGCCTCATAATCACACAAGATCCTCAGCCTCAATACATATCTAATCATATATATATACATATATATATAACTCAGTTATGTGCACTTCATGGTCATTACCGCACTCTGACCCAAGTGTGCGTAAAATAATGCAATATGTGCACTTACTCAAGTGCGTATAACACATAAATTGTTCACACCTTGTCTTGATAGCACTTCTACATGCACTACTTTGATGCACACAACATCAAAAATTAATGCCAATGGCTCACCAGCCTAAATGTACACTTAGTTCCAACGGCTCACTAGCCTATATGTACAATTACAAAGAGTTCTAGATCAGGGATATTACAATCCTCTCCCCATTATTTATGCACTTTCCTCAATGCATCATATACACTTGTACATATAAATTTTCATTTTTTTCCAAACAGATGAGGATACTCTACTCACATAGCATCCTCACATTCCTAGGTTGCATCCTTAGCATTGTACCAGGTCCATTGGACCTTTACCAGTTCCATGGATCGATTCTAGAGCTACTTCACTTTATGATCCAATATGCAGACTGGTCGCACTTGAAATATTCCTTTTGGCTCCACCTGAATCACATTCCAATCAATGACATGATTAGCATCAGCTACATACTTCTTAAGAAATGACACATGGAAAACATTATGAATACATAAGGATGCAGAAAATGAAAGCATATAATTGACAAGACCAATCCTCTCTAGGATTTCAAATGGCCCACAGTAGCATGTTGCTAACTCACAACACTTTCCCAACTTCAAGGAACTGCGCCTGGCCTTCACTTTAAGAAACATGTGATCACCCAATTTAAACTCTTTATGGGTTCTGCCTTTGTCTACACAAGTTTTCTTCCTGTCCTAGGTAGTTTCATATTCTTCCTGATCTTTACCATTTGCTCATCCATTTCTGGGAGAAAATATGGTCCAACTACTACGCGGTTTGTTGGGTTATCCCAACTCACAGGCGTGTTGCACATTCTACCATACAATGCCTCAAATAGGCTTATCTTTAAATACATATGATACCCATTTTGTAAGAAAACTCTACCAATTGCAAGTAGTCTTCCCATTTTTATGGCTTATCCATGACATACATCTTCAGCATGTCTTCATTCACCCAATTTACCCTCGCGGTTTGTCGATTTGTCTTAGGGTGATATGTTGTGCTAAAGTTCATACTTGTTCCAAATCCCTTGAATATCCCTTTCCAAAAGTTCAAGGTGAAATTGGAATCTCTATTAGACACAATTTTCTTAGGTATTCCATGCAACTTAGCAATTTATCACATGTATATCTCAACAATGTTGGTTTCCTTGTGTGTTGACTTTACTGGAACAAAATGGGAAGATTTAGTAAGCTTTTCCACCATCTCCATAATAGAATCATGTTGCTTAGTATTCCTAGGAAACTTATTTATGAATTCCATGGTCACAAATTCCCACTTCCACTCAGGAACGGAAAAATTCTGCAGTAAACCAATTGGATGTCTATGTTCATCCTTGACCTTCTAACATTAGATACTTCTCACAATAAAATATGCAACTTCCTTTTTCATACCTGGCCAAAAGTATTCTTCTTGACCACGACAATGGTCTTCTGGTAACCTGGATGTCCAGCATAAGGAACCTTATGCATCTCTGACAATATCAGGCTCTTCAACTCCCGATAATTTGGCACATAGACTTTGCATCTATACATGAGGATCCCAACCTCTCTTAGCTCGTAACCTTCCAATTTTTGTTGTGGCATACCCTGCTGTAAGGTTGCACTTAAATCCATATAGTGTAGATCTAATTTGGAAACTTCCAAAATTTTGTCACACAAATCTGTCTAGCACATGTTAATGGTTTTATCATGCATCTCATGCACCCTCCTGTTGAGTGCATCAGTCACCTTGTTCTCTTTTCCTCTGATATTCTTTATTTCGAAGTCATACTCATTGAGGAATTCTAACCACCTGCTTTGCATAGAATTTAGACTTGGTTGTCCAAACAAACACTTCAGACCACAATGGTATGTTCTCAACTTAAATTTTTACCCATGAGATAATGTCGCTACATCTTCAAATCATGCACTATGGCTTCCAGTTCCAAGTCATGCATAACATAGAACCTTTCATGCTCTTTCAACTTCCTTGATTCATAACATACCACATGTCCATTATGGCTCAGGACTCCACTGATTCCTTCCTTTCATGCATCCTTTCACACAACAAAGTCTGCATCAGGATCATCAATCCTCAAAATTGGCACACTTGTCAACAAACTCTTCAAGTGTTGGAAACTCCTTGTGTAATTCAAAGTCCACACAAATTGCACACCTTTCTTTTGCAAATATGTAATTGGATGGGCAAGTTGTGAGAATCCTTCAATAAACCTTATATATTACCCTGCCAATCCCATAAAGAACCTCACTTTTGTGACATTTCTTGGTGTTGTCCATTCCTCAATGGATTTTATCTTCATTGGGTTCATAGATATTCCTTCTTCTGAAATACTATGACCCAGGTAGTGAATATACCTCTGGTAAAATGAACAATTTCTCAACTTTTCATAAAGTTGATGCTCTCTCAATATCTGAAACACCATCTTCAAGTGTTTCTCGTGCTCTTCTTCAGACTTTGATTAAATGAGAATGGCATCCAAGAACACAATGACAAACTTATATAAATAATATCCAAAAATTTCATTCATCAAACACATGAAGACAGTTGGTGCATTCGACAACCCAAATAGCACCACTGTAAATTCATAATGACCATACCTTGCTCTAAAGGCAGTATTACTTATCTATTCCTCTTTTATTCTTACTTGGTGATATCCCTATCTGAGATCAATCTTGGAAAATATCCATGTGCCCCTTAGTTGATCAAACATATCATATATCCTTGGAAAAGGATACTTCTTCTTCACTACTACCTTGTTCAACTATCTGAAATCGATACAAAGTATCAGCGTACCATCCTTCTTCTTCACGAAGAAAAATGACACACCCTAAGGTGACACACTTGGGCATATATACCCTTTTTTCAAAATATCTTCAAGCTGCATCTGCAACTCCTTCAATGTTGGCATACTCATATTGTAAGGAGTCTTGGATATAGGCATTTATCCCGGCATCAAATTTATAGAAAATTCAATATCTCTTTTCAGAGGAAATCCCAGTATCTCTTTAAAGACATCCTCATACTCTTTCAATATTGCACAGTCTTCCACAATTGGTACTTTATCCTTAGGTGCATCTTCCATGTGCGCTTCAAATACTTGACATCCCTTCCTGTAACTTTTCCTCAATTGCAAGGCTGAAAATTCTTTGATAGTCACAGCTCTTGGAATTCCTTAAATCGATCTCAAATTTCCTTGCTCATCCAGATAATTAAATTCCTTATTGTAATAGTCTAGGAAAGCATGGTGCTTGTCCAACCAATCCATACCAATGAGGCCATCGTACGAGCCCAAAGGATCATCCTTTGTGTGTAATCCATTCATCTCCATTGGACAAGCCTTAACCACCTCACTAGTTTTCCTTTTTTCTCCTATGGCTAACTGCACCAACCAAGGTTTTCCAAGCTTTCTTCTTGGAAAATAGAATATTTCCACCATATTAGGATCTAGATAACTATGACTAGCTCCTGAGTTAATTAAAATATCAATGGGTTGGTCATTAATCATACCTTCCACCTCTATCATGCGTGATTGAAACTCAGCTTGCTTGTTATCCAGCGCTATGTAAATCCTTGGCACATTTGTACCCATGTCCTCAAATGTCACAACTTCTTGAACATTGTGTTTAGTCCTTGTTTTATCACCTCTTTGAGGGTAATCTATATGCATATGATTTCCACCACAACCCCAACACTGCATAGTTTTCTTCCATGACCTTTTCCCCACTGTCTCTAATATTCTGGGCTCCCGAAGAGTTGACTTTCCTTGCAAAATGCTTCTGAAAAATGATGGATTAGCCCCTTTCTTCCTCTAATCTACCTTTATTTTCATCTTATCTTCCCAAGCCTTTTGGAAAGTCGGTCTTCCCCTTTTCTTCTCATAGAGACACTTAGCTCTCCTTATGGTCTCCTCCAATGTATTGGGATTTTCATATTGTATCATGTCACTGATAAATAAGGGTGTCCCACTCAGATACCTCTGAATCTTCACTTGTTTGTCCTTGATGAAAGGAACATATTTCAACAACTCTAAAAATCTTCTTTAATACTCGTCAATTGTCATACTCCCAAGCTTGAGTTCGAAGAACTCCTTCATTTTCTTGGCATAGTATCGCTTGGTTAAGTATTTATTTTGGAAATACCTCTTGAAATCCCTCCAAGTCACCTTATTTTCATCAATGTGTTGTATCTACACATATTGATCCCACCACATTGATGCCTTTCCTTTCAACTAATAGATAGCAATTCTCCATTTTTCCTTCGTAGAATACTTATGTAGTTGGAAGTACTTCCTCATACCCAACAACCATGTATCTACATCTTCATCCTTTTTGTGCTCACCATAAAAGGTAGCAGGCTTGATCTTATTCATTTCTCCTTGTATCTCATCTACCTCAGTCCTTCTCTTATGCTTTCTGACGGGAGATTTGCTTGAGCTACTGTACACTTTCTTGAAAGAATGTTTACCAGCACTTATTTCTTCTCTTATTTTATCATCATGAGACTTGTGACTTCTTTATCTAATCAACTTTGTCTGCTTATCCATTTTATTTTCTATTATGACTAGACTTTGCATCAATTCGACATTGAAGTCATCGTGTTGTGCCTTGGATCTCATAAGCCTTTTTTTATTATCCTTATAGCTCTATACATATTTTTGTAATCCTTTTACGGTTTCTACCAAGTTTATGCGTTCCTCCTTGGATTTTGTACCATTATCACCCAAACCAACATACAAATATATGAATTCATCATCAGGATTGTAAGTCCTTTGCACATCATCCATGCTTTTAACCTTTTGCACTAACTTTGTCCTACTCTAATAGCTGATAATTATGAAAAATGTGTAGACAACAAGATTTTTTAGTTGAATTCATGAAACAACTCCATAAAAACTTTGCACCATATTGTCAAAATCATTCCTTCTCAACCCCATGCACACATTGATATTCAACACACACACCAATGTGTGATGTCATTTTTTAACTTGTACACTGCGTACTAGTAATGCACATGCATCACAACTTTGTTATGCATAGTCCCAAACCTTTACTATGCACACCTACACACCATTGTTTGTTGCGTAATTCTAGTGTCACACTCCACACTATCATAACTTAATATGCACATCATTCTTACTTTATGCGCACCATGGCCATGCTGAAATTCCAAATTCATCCACTTGCCAATCTGAATTTTGTCTTAAGTATAACTCAACTCATGCAAGATTTAGTGTTGAAATAGAATATCTACAACTTCTTGTTGACCTATGGCCCATAAAAGTCCATTTTTGAACGAATAGATATGATACCACTTTGTAAAATCCCCAACCACCCCAAGCTGGGCCACATCACACACTTCTTCCCAAGTAATCTCTAAGTCAACCAAATTGTAACATCCCTGACAACTACTGAGCAATGTTACTCTAAAATTCCACTATGCATATTCTACTCTACACACAAGTCCGTGCAATACCACTTGAAGTAGCACGCTTAGCCCAAAATTGAGTCGTGACACACAACTTGTAACAACGGAAGAAACATTCTTCTTTTAACACAACCTTAAGTAGTGGAATTAACTCAAAAATTGTGTGCACTAGCATAATGACCACACAGTACAACTATGCACACAACCATCTTGATGTCATGCGCCAATTCTGATTTCAATGTGTGTGGAGTCTATTTCCTTGAATACACACTCAAAATCCATCCTCTTGTGCACACACGTTACTTTCCTATGGACCCAGACACCCAATCCTCTTCTTGAAGACTCATAACCAAAAACACAAGTTTAACTTAACAAGCAAAGCTATCATCAATGACATACTCATGCACAACCATAAATAAAGGCAATAAGCACCATATTTACATGTGTAAGCAACATTAAAAAAAACAAAAACAATTATTTATATGTATCTACATACAATAATTAATCCATACCAAGCATAGACAAATATACACACAGTAAAACAGACAAGCACATAAGGAACATTTATCTTATTATGAAAGTCACCAACTACGTGCATAACTCAGACGTTCCTCCTAGCCATAGACTCGGTTGCTCACAATATTTTAGCAACAGGTCTCTCTCGAGCTGGGGCTTAACTCCACCAAGGAAAAAGGGTTCCTAGCGACAAGCTAAGGTCTGAAACTCAACAAAATTTCTCAATCCTATGTGCCTCTTGTTACAACTGGCCCACAGTCCCTCATTCCCCATGCATATGTCACACAAAAAGAAGTGTGTCCCTTATCTTCTCAATGGTCCTTCGTCTGCCCCACTTCCTTTCCATGGGTTACCAACAACAAGTCAGAAAGGAAGTCTCTGAGCCCTGTGACTAATGCCCAGCGCATCAGGGAACAAATCTCAGCAAAAAACTATCACCTAGAGAGTATGCTCACGAGTATGAAAACCACTCCACAACAGCCAATCTCTCACCCATAGAGACTACTTACGGTCTATCAACCCCACTCCTTGACATTTGAATTCTAGTTACAACCCCACAACTCCTTACAAGCTTCTCTGTGCATATAAGGTAATAAACATATTTTCTATATAGTTTGACCCCCTTCTGCTCACAAGAGCCCACAACAACAATTCCCTAAATAATGGATAATTCAATAATGCAATCTTGCCCAAGTACACTAAGGCCAGCAGTATATATTCCATGTCTTCCACTTGATACTTGTCACCTCCAAAAGTAGCTTTAAGCCACCTGGTGACCTATTTCCTACCCTTGATAACTTAGGATAAAATAATTGTCTAACATTACACTTTTCTAGAAATATTATAAAATATTCCCCAAGACTTATGACTCACCCCCTTTTCCCTTTTCCAGCGGATTTTCCCCCCCATCTCTTTTTGTCGGATTCTGATTGCACTCAGATTTGCAATATTATATTAATAACCATGATTATATTTACATGGATAGGTGCACTGGCCTATCTGTATCCCAACTCACTAGCCTCATACTCACACAGGATCCCTAGCCTCAATACATATCCAGTCATATATATATATAAATATATGTAACTCATTTTTGTGCACTTCCTAGTCATTACGACACACTAACCCAAGTGTGTGCAACACAATTCAATATGTGCACTTACTCAAGTGTGCACAACACATAAACTATGCGCACCATGTCTTGATAGCACTTCTCTACACACTACCCTGATGCACGCAACATCAAAACTTTATGGAAATGGCTCACCAGCCTAAATGTACACATACATTTACACTTAGTTCCAATGGCTCACCATCCTATATGTACAATTACAAAGGGTTTTGGATCAGGGACATTACATCACAAGAAGAAAAGTCGATCATAGTGTGTATTTCAAATTAGAAGGTGATCATCTTCTTTATTTGGTCTTGTATTTGGATGATATGTTGTTGATAGGAAACAACAAGGAAACTATCCAAGATGTGAAAACTCATTTGTCCTCTCAATTTGACATGAAATATATTGGTGCTACAAATTTTATTTTGGACATGGAAATTAAAAAAAATCAGGCAAATAGGAAACTCTAGTTGAACCAGAGAAAATATGTTGATCCAATATTGTGTAGGTTTAATATGAAAGAATGTAAACATGTAAAGTTCCCTATTATTGTAGGTGTAAAGTTATCCACAAATCAATGTTTGAAGACACAAGAAGAGGAAGAGGACATGTCTCATGTTTTCTATGCTAGTGCGGTTGGCAGTTTGATGTATGCAATGGTCTGTACTAGACTCGACATTGTACATGTTGTGGGAGTTTTGAGTAGGTGTATGTCAAATCCAAAGAAGGAGCATTGGGCAAAAGTAAAGAGGTTTTTCAGGTATTTGTGTGGCACTACTATTATGTATTGTGTTACCATGGAAGACCAGGATTGGACAAAGTGTTGGACATACATGGCTTTGTTGATGCAAACTGGACTAGAGATATAGATCACAGAAGATATACAAGTGGGTATGTGTTTAACCTATTTGGAGGAGAAATCAGTTGGATTAGCAAAATACAGTTTGTAATGAAACTCTCAACTACAAAATATGAATACATGGCAGCCACTCATGCAAGCAAGGAATCAGTATTGTAAGACCTCGGGAAAGAAGGATAAATGCATGCCCCATCGTGCACTTGGATAAAACAAAACCACATACCATACAGGAGAATAGGGCACCCATTCCATCCAATGGATGAAGGAAAGATATATTAGGTGAGCTCGGATGCCTTGGGAACCCATTGTGCCAAGAGGAGAGACCAAGGGAATGTGCGATAGACGCTAACCAAGAGAACAATTGGTCAAGGAACAACTTGGGCTCCCAACCAGAAATGGAGAGTCGGCTAAGGGAAAAGTGGGCGCTCTTGGGTGAGTCGGCCAACTCACCCAAGGGATGTGCACCCCTTAAACAAGTTGGCACAAACGATATGTGGAAAATCTCCCAAAACAGTCACATCAGCTTGAAGCAAGGGCGCGCACCATCTTAGGATGAGCACCTATAAGGAATGATGGATAACATCATTTGGGGGGTAGGAAATTCAAGAGTTAAGAAACATGTTTTGAACCGAGAGAGGAACAGACGAGTTGAGAAGAGAACCACGGGGCTGAAAAGATGAAGCATGAAAGAGACAAGTTCATTCAGACTTCTAACTAAGGAAATGAAGGAAGGGTGCCAAGCGACTCCCCAAAGTTGGGTCATTGTGTTTTCGTACAAGTTATTTTTGTAACTAAGCGAAATTTTCCTTGTAAACTTTCTTCATGTGGCACGAGCTATAGGCTCGACACATTGTCGTTCTTGTATGTGAAAATACTTTGGGTTTTAGGTTGGTTTGCCCACCCACTTGCACATTTCATTTTACTTTGTATGAATTATCTCTTTACTTGTTGGAATGTTCTAAGTAATAAGAAGCACACATAACTTAAGTAATGAATGAAATGAAGTGAAGGCATAGTCCAGGCTGAGTATACCAACGTGATTTCACCACCGAGGTGAAAAGTTTCGGTGTTACCCGTTGTTGAGGATGATGGAAGTTCACAATCCAACTGAGATCTACAGCAACGTGATGGGTGGTATCAGAGCATAGTATAAAGATAGATTGGTCGTTTGTTGGATGAGATCCAACGTGGCAAGCTAAGAGGAGCTCTACCTACAAAGGATGAATTCATTTCAAGGTTGTTTGTTCTACACAGGTCTGTGAAAGGGAAAGTTGTGGATGGATGATGATGGTAGACTGCAGCAAGTTGTGGATTCCAAGGGAGGATGGACTAGGAAATTTCCGAACACAACCTAAGAAGAAGTCAAAGAGTGTTGCCTTAGAGATGGGATGAGCTAGACATAAGCACACGAAGAATAGCAGAAGTTGCATATGGAAGGGGCTATTGATTTGTGAAGGTTGTTGTTGTTCATTCGATGGGAGACATGAGCCATGGAAAGTTTCTTTGGGAAGAAAAAGAATCAGTGCATTGTATGGCCAAGACAAGAGCATGCATCAATTGTGCTTCATTGACATGATCATCAATGGAAAAGAAATTGAAGCACTTGTTGATGCAGGTGCTTTTCACAATTTCCTACGGGTAGAGTTGGCTAAGTATCTTGGGATCAAAATCACAGTGAGAAAGAAAAAAGTGAAAGTAGTGAGTTCTAAGGAATATAATGCAATGGGCATCTCCTCACTAGTCCATGTGAAGTTAGACGATTGGAAAGGATGTGAAAACTTTACAATTTTCCCGATAGACGACTTTGAAGTCATTTTGGGAAAAGAATTATTTATAAGGAACATATTCGCTCCAATGCCATGGTTAGACAAGCTATTTATAGTGAGTGAATGAAAGATGTGGGTTGTGCACACAAACGCATGGAAGCCTAAGGTTGGAGTGCATATTGTCTCTACATTGAGCATAGAGAGAGCATCGAGATGATCTGGTTACAGATTTATACTTCAATCATTGGGGATATTGAGGAAGATGCATGACAAGTTTCCTAAGATGATCCCACCAAGGCATACCATTGACCACCGAATTGAGCTAGAGTCAGGGCTGCAGCCACCTGCTAAATCTCCCTACCAATTGTCTAGACTTGAATTGGAAGAATTGAAGAGACAGTTAATGAAGTTGATTGATGCAGGCTTCATTCAACCTTCTAGGTCCCCATACGGTGCCCCAATCCTCTTTAAAAAGAAGAAGGACACATCGAAACTAAGGATGTTCCTTGACTACAGAGCGTTTAACAACCAAATTGTGAAGAATAGATATCCTTTGCCACTATCTACAGATTGTTTTGACAAGCTATCCAAACCCAAGATATTCTCAAAATTGGACTTGAGACACGATTATTATCAGGTTCAGATCGTGGAGGGAGATGAATAGAAGACAATGATGGTGACACGATATGGAAGTTATGAGTTCCTAGTGATGTTGTTCAGACTATGAAACACTCCAGCCACCTTCTGCATGTTGATGAATGACATTCTTAGGCCATGCTTGGAAAATTTTTTGGTGGTGTACTTAGAGGATATAGTAGTGTTCAACAAGAGTATGGAGGAGCATGAAAAAAAAATTGAGGCATTCTTGATCCGGATTATTTTTGGCACGAAATGAGAGTGGAGATATAATAAAGAAATGCATAGAGATATCGCAAATATTCAATAATATAACAGAAATGTATCAGAGATGAAACCATAAACATAGATATACAATAATACACGATTTCTATTAATGAAAGAAATGTATAGAGACTGTAAAATACAGAGTGAAAGACTCGCTAGAATGGTGGCAGCTTATCTCTGAGAAGAGATGTGACGTCTACTTGCATTCGCAAGAAGATGGTTACAATGAGGCTCTGAAGGCCCTTTTATAATAAACGAGAATGCCAAAAATCATAGACATCCAAAAACCTAACCCTAGGAGATGAACCGCCAAAAGTCATGTGGGCCCCGTTTGGGTAAGTTAGTACATTAACTTCCCGGGGTCGTAACTTTTGCATACGATCTCCGTTTTAGGCGTATGATAGCTCGTTGGAAAGGTATCGTCGAGGAGATTTATTTTGGGGGATTAATGATGCCTTTTTATATCATTGATAACCTTGATCTCGAAAAACCTTCATTTGGGCCCTCAAAATGGCCCCAGAAGTTACAAACTGCTAAAAATAGTAAATTGCCAAATTTGCCAGAAAACTGTTTTGAGCCAGTCGAAAAAGGTGGGTGGCCACTGATATCCACCCGGATCAATCCTCCCTCCTTAGGAAGCAATGGTCTCCATTGCATTGAGTTCCCAGGGGAGAGGGAAAAGCATTTGTTGAATCTGCATCTTGGTGAGCTTCTTGCCTTGCTGGAGACGTCGCGCTGCTCAGTTTGTGGAAGTCTATCACGAACATGTTGAGGCTGAGGCTATTCAACAGGTCGAGCTACATGAGAAGACATTGTGAAGAAGGAATCTTTGCATTTTTCTGTAGCCTTGTCGACCTGATTCTGTGGGATAGAAGGTGATTGAGGCGAGGCTGTAGTGGTTGCAGTGTCCTTCTGTTCTCCTTTTGAATAGATTGTGAAGAAGCTAAATTTTGCAGTATGAGATACTACTTTGTGGAAATTTTTAGGTGGAAAAGTAGTGGGAACTACCTCTGGTATTCTATAGAGATGACCCCCCAAAGTGACAATGACACTACGAGGTCGAGACTCATAAATAGCATGGTGCTTCCACATATATGGCTGGCCCAAGAGAACATCATAGACATCCAGTGGGGCAACATCACATAATACCTCATCCTTGAAGGGTTGGATGCCATATGACAATCGACACTACTGGTTGGCACGAAGATCTCATCCTTGGTGAAGCCACCCGATGTTGTATGGTTGCGGGTGTGGTGTTGTCGACAATCCCAACGGTTTGACAACCTCTGTTGAGATGAGGTTCTTCTGGATTCCGCTATCAACAATAAAATGCAGTGGGGTCCCCTTCACCCACATTTGTGAATGAAAAAGGTGCTCCCCCTCTTCAGGATATGTTGGTTCTTCTGGTTGAATTGTTGTGGTCGCGACAATAGCAGTGGGGTCTACATCGATGATCTGTCCTTTACCAATATTTTTAGAAACAGATTCTGAATCAGGGTTTGTCTCCTTGTCTTTGATCTCGGCCACCAATGACTGTTTTGAGTGACATTCATCAGTGTTGTGCCAGGGGATTTTGTGGAAATCGCACCATTTTCTGGTGTCCTTCTTTGTCTTCCCGTGANCACATATATGGCTGGCCCAAGAGAACATCATAGACATCCAGTGGGGCAACATCACATAATACCTCATCCTTGAAGGGTTGGATGCCATATGACAATCGACACTACTGGTTGGCACGAAGATCTCATCCTTGGTGAAGCCACCCGATGTTGTATGGTTGCGGGTGTGGTGTTGTCGACAATCCCAACGGTTTGACAACCTCTGTTGAGATGAGGTTCTTCTGGATTCCGCTATCAACAATAAAATGCAGTGGGGTCCCCTTCACCCACATTTGTGAATGAAAAAGGTGCTCCCCCTCTTCAGGATATGTTGGTTCTTCTGGTTGAATTGTTGTGGTCGCGACAATAGCAGTGGGGTCTACATCGATGATCTGTCCTTTACCAATATTTTTAGAAACAGATTCTGAATCAGGGTTTGTCTCCTTGTCTTTGATCTCGGCCACCAATGACTGTTTTGAGTGACATTCATCAGTGTTGTGCCAGGGGATTTTGTGGAAATCGCACCATTTTCTGGTGTCCTTCTTTGTCTTCCCGTGACCCTTCTTTTCCTATGTCTTGGACTAGTTTTCGGGAGACTGTTTGTTAGGGATTTCTTTGTCATACTTTGGTTGTTGCGGATTTGCAGACCCGAACTCCCGTTTGTTCTGGTGCTTAAATTTCTGCTCGATTTTAACATCATATTGATAGGCAGCACCGAATGATGAGATGTCCAGAAAATCCATTTCAATTTGGATGTATCTGTGTAGAGTGCCATGGTATTTCAAAACCAAATGTCGTTCAGTGTCTTTGATACCCATCTTGGTACGCAAGGTATGGAAGTTATTGGTGAACTCCGGAACTGCTTGGCCCCTCTCTTTCCACAGTGTGGTCCATCTCATGTATTGGTCCTCATAGTTGCCAACAGGATAATATTGTTCCTTTACCGCATCCACAAAAAAATCCCAAGTGGAATCGGTCCCATATATTTCAGACTCCTACTCCCAATAAGTTTCTCACCAATGTTTGACAAGGGGGAGAGATTTAAGGAGTGCGAAGGTGATCTTTTCTTTGTCGGAAAAATTGTGAATAGAGAAGTAACCTTCTAGGAGATTTAACCATTTGTCTAGGGCTTCTGCATCTATCCGTCCTTCAAATACAAGAATATCAAAATTAACTTGTACCTTGAAAGGCGAGGTGCCTCCAAAGTGGCCGCTTGATGAATATGCGCATGTTGCTATTGGCAAGCGTTGAAGGATGTGAGAAAAAGTATCCATCATTTCGTCCCTCTGTCGCGTAAGAGCTTGCTCAAGCAACAGACTGATAGGATCATCTGCTCCGTCCTTTTTCTTTTCTTCTGCCATTGAGGGTTTCTTGGGTGTGCAAGAGCGATTGTCTTCAAGAGAGACAAGCTCGAGACCCAAATTTCTATACTCGGACCTCGTCGGGGACATGCACTGAAAAACGATCAAGAGCAGCCTACTCTGATACCACTGATCCGGATTATTTTCGGCACGAAATGAGAGCAGAGATATAATAAAGAAATGCACAGAGATATCACAGATATTCAATAATATAACAGAAATGTATCAGAGATGCAACCATAAACAAAAATATACAGTAATACACGATTTCTATTAATGAAAGAAATGTACAGAGACTGTAAAATATAGAGTGAAAGACTCGCTAGAATGGTGGCAGCTTATGTCTAAGAAGAGATGTGACGGCTACTCATATTCGCAAGAAGATGGTTACAATGAGGCTCTGAAGGCATTTTTACAATAAACGGGAATGAAAAAAACCATAGACATCCAAAAACCTAACCCTAGGAGATGAAGCACCAAAATTCATGTGGGCCCCGTTTGGGTTAGTTAGTACATTAACTTCCCGGGGTCGTAACTTTTGCATACGATCTTCGTTTTAGGCATATGATAGCTCATTGGAAAGGTATCATCGAGTAGATTCATTTTGGGGGCTCAATTATTCCTTTAGCTAATATTGGGAACATCGATCTCGAAAAACCTTCATTTGGGCCCTCAAAATGGCCCCGGAAGTTAAAAACTGCTAAAAATAGTAAATTGCCAAATTTGCCAGAAAACTGTTTTGAGCCAGTCGAAAAAGGTGGGTGGCCATCGATATCCACCCGGATCAATTCTTTGAGGCATTGTGAAATCATCAGTTATTCTTGAAGAAGTCCAAGTGCATTTTCGGGCAGACCAAAAGACCCTTCCTAGGCCACTAGGTTGGACAAGGAATCATTCACATGGACCCTGCAAAGATCATTGTGATCGCATGTTGGAAGGATCCACATACCGTACATGATGTGAGGGTCTTCCTTGGATTATCCAACTATTACAAAAGATTCACAGAAGGGTATTCCAAGATTGTTGCACTGCTAATAGATTTGTTGAAGAAGGAGAGGTCTTGGAATTGGACGGACAAGAGAAAGTTTGCATTCGAAAAGTTGAAATGTGGAGTTGTCTCCGCCCCAATGTTGAAGCTACCCAACTTTGAGATATTATTTGAAGTGCAAATGAATGCCTCAAACATTTCCATAGGAGGTGTTTTTATGCAGGATGGGTACCCTGTGGATTTCAAGAGCAAGAAGCTACATGATCATGAATGAAGGTATCCAGTCCATGAGAAGAAAATGAATTTTTTTGTGCACTTTATACAAGTATGGAGGAATTACTTGTTAGGAAGTTCCTTCATGGTCCAGATAGATAATGTGGCAATGATATACTTTGTGACACAAGCCAAGTTGTCCCCTAAGAAAGCACAGTGGCAGGACTTCTTAGCCGAATTTGACATGACCATTGAGTATAGGCTCGGAAAATTCAATGTTGTTTTTGATGCCTTGAATAGGAAGGTTCAACTCGTTGTAATTAAGGAACATAAATCACCTAGTATGACAGATGGGATCTATATTCATGTGTTGACAGATTTGCGATAAAATATTAAGGAAGGACTGCAGGTTGATCCAACAGCGAAGAACATCATGAAGCAAGTAGAGGAGGGAAAGATGAGGAATTTATTTCTTCATGACGATCTCTTTTATTTCAAAGAATGCCTCTATGTTCATAATTCAACTAATCTCCACAAGGATCTATGTGGCATCCCCACTATAATCCCAAGTTTAATTATATTCATAATGTAGATATGAATATGGATATGGCCAAGCGATGTAATATGCGAAATGTATTTTATGTTTTTAATAAAAATAATTATGTGATGCTAGCTACAGGGAATATGGATAGAGATGGGAGCTAATTTTTTCCACAAGAGAAGAGAGTGTCTAAGAGGGGGCCCAAAAGAAAATGGTTTATGGGTATTAATCCAAACTCAGTTTTCTGAATTTATTTATCATTGGGAAAAACATTAGATTTATGTTTGAGTGTAAGAGAGCCCAATCATCAAAACTCATGTAAGAGGGTAGGTGTGAGAGTCACATCCCATAGTTATCGGAAAGCATGGAGAAGAAGAAATTAGCATTGGGAAGAGTGAGAAGTCAATAGTCTTTGGAAAATAGAGGAAATTTGTATGGGATATTAGAGGCAGTTTTTACACATTCAGTTTGGCATGAACAACAATCAAGGAGAAAGGAAAAGAGCATCACGACTGGAGCAAGGACCGATAGGTTGATTCCCCACTAGCCCAATGGTCTGGTGCGACATCTGTTTGTGAAGTTACAGTATGGAGCCGGAGGCTGGTGGGTCGGTGCCCCGGTAGGTCGGTGCCCCAGTAGGTCAATGCCCTGATGGCCCGATATGCCCGGTAGATCATATCGACCGGGGTGGAATGGAAGTCTAGCAAGAGGAAAGGAAGCTAGTTAGTGGTTGGTAAGTTTATTCCCTAATGGCCTAGTATGCCGAATATATTGGATTGGACCGGAATTATCAAGAGAGCTAAATCGAAGTGGAGTGTGGTACTGTAGTGCCCCAATGACCTAGCATGTCGGTAGATCAGATCAAAATAGAATATAAGTTGATGAGGAGGTAGGGATATGTTTTCCCAGTTCCCGATGGGATGATGTCCCACTGACCGAGAACCAAAACAATGCCATAACAACAATTAAATAGTCAAAATATCATAAATTCTAATGTTTTGAAGGTCAGAAGCTTGCTGGCCATTTTTGAAGGCCTAAACAACATTTTTAGCATATAAAATTTACACAGAACTGTGTCTCCTTCCAAGAAACAACACAAAGTTTCTGCTTCTAAAATTATATATCTTGGAGAGATATTTCTAGCAAGCTAAATTGTTCACCAAATAGATCTTTTATGAAGAAGTTACAGCCAAAATAGTCGAGGGTAAAATTTAGTACCAATTTTCTTTTAAGGGACATAACTCCTAGATCGGGAGTAAATTCAAGGCTCAAAATTATTCTACGGAAAGCGCATGGACTGTATAAGTCATCCATAGAGACAAATTTGAGTTATGGGTACCTAAAAACGTGTCGAAAGAGAAAGAGCACACTTGTAGCATGCAAGGTTAGAAAAAAATGGGAAATGGTCAAAACTTCTAAAGACCATAACTTTCTGCTTGGAAATCAGAATTGGGAAAATAAATAGTTCAATGGAAAGGTATTGAGGAGGAAAATCCCTCTATTAACCCATAAAATTATTTTGAGTAAAAAAATTTTACAGACATCTCAAAAGAAGTCGACTGTGGATTTAAAGGGTAGAAAAAATTATGCATTATTTTTCAAAATTGCATATGTATTTATTTTTTCTAACAAAAAATTGTTTGCATACACATTTTCCACAGATATTAGAGGTTAAGGAAGGTGTTTTTTTTTCTTGTATGGGAACCAAAACAATGGAATATTTCCAAGGGTCCTACAGTCATCAAGAGGAATTCAGAGGTTTGCATGTCAGCATGGGAAATGTTAAGACTGAGTGTAATGGAAGAAGAGGCAGGAAAGAGCCCGTAACTATGAAGATCCTGCAGAGAGAAGTGCAGATTTATAGGGATGATAATGAGAGGATCATGAATGCTCAGGAAGAAATACTTCAAAGTTTGAACATGTTGCAGAATCAAGCCAAGAAAGACTCTGGCATAAGGAAAGAAGCTAGTGCTAGACAAGTGACAACATCCAAATCCCATAACAGGAGGGATGAGCATGGAAATGACAGGTTGTCAAGGAGTAATAGATATATATCAAATATTTTTTCCTGGCCATGAATAGGCAATACAATATGGACACATTCCATAGGTTGTCATAGTCACGAAAAAGGCACGGTGGATTCTAGTCTCAAAATCAATTGAACATATATGTATACAATGGAGTACAATATGATCTTCCACAATCACTGATGTCATATAGGTACTAGGTCGATGAAATAAAGTATCAGATATGAGATCTTCTACTATGAACTGGAGGTCTTCTCCATTATCCATTGAAGGTGAAAGTCTACATCATGCGAATAAAGGAGTTGAATTCAAACACAATGATACTTTGTTTTATTACTGATCATTGAGGTATATCGTTAACAAACACGAGACAACTCACCAATAATGAAAGTAGGTGTCAAGGCAATGAGTACATTACACAAATGTGAATAAGGGTGTTTAGGGCGAACACTTGAAGAATTCATCGATCAAGAGACATTAATTTATTCACAACTGTCAATGGCAGGAGAACCTGCCACTAATGACTGCAAGCCTCTAGGTACTCTTATAACTCTAGATCTCGATTCCAAAATAGATGATTTGAATTCAATGGAAAGAGACACATTGAAAGGATAGCATTAAGGAATCTCTTAGCATCTAGCGTGTGGTGCAAAGAAATAGCTTGATGATTAGGAAAATCTCATACGAATAGGATTTTCATGAACCAACAACCATATGCGTCTCTCGTGAGCACCAAATGCAAGTAGTACACGAAAGAGACCCTCTAACTAGCAACTAATAATGAAAAATTTTGACAAAGGTGAGGAAACCACCAATAGGGTCTAATGGAATCCATACATGGCATGAATCCTAATGTGTGAATAGATTTATTGTCTTCGAAAACAAGGGAAACCTCCCAGTCAACAACCAATGAAGAGATGTCATTTGTTGGGTTCAAGGCCACCTACCAACGATGAAAGTAGGCCCAAGGTGCAAGGTAGTACAACAACTTAACGTGATTCTGAGGTTTACTTGTAAGGGGATTTTTGACATGCAAATTCAAGGATTTATGAGGAATGGTCGACACAGACTTTGACTTCCTTTGAACAAGAGAATGAGGAAAATGAATAACTCATGAAGCATAGAATTATCATTGATCATTGAAAAACATTTGTGACATAGGAGGCATCAAAAAACTCTCCATAGGGACTGGAAGATTAACCAGTCAGAGGAGTATACTCTAAGTAATGAGGTTAGATTCCTAAGGTCATGCCAAAACCCAAACCTTAGATGAAATGGACTCAAGAATTTGTGCTATATTCAAAGGCAACTCGACTGTTACATGTTAGATTCATAATGAAGAAAACAACAGAAACATAATATAAAGAACTGAAGAAATCAAGAAACCATGATGAACAGATATAAATAAACACTGGCAGAAAAGGCATACTCTGTATTCATCAATGCTACAAATAATCATGTACATAGACGTACATATATAATACAAGAAGACCATAACTGTCATGTAATTGTATAACAGTTAGGTAAACTAACTAACTTATGATTAGAGTTTTAACATCCCCCCTTAATCATAAGTTCGTTCTTACCTGAAAAACTGCCACTACTTGACAATCAACAATGTGTCAAGCAAATATTTAGAGGGTTGGTTGAAGATGCTCTCTGAACTCTGAAAAAATAGCAGTTGATTTCTTCTACTAAATTGGTGGTTTAAGGATGACCACAAAGTCATTTGGTGGTTTCAGGATGACCACAAACTGAATGTCTAGCAGAAGCTAATTTCTTCTACTAAATGGCATGGTTTTAAGTTGACAATAAACTAACAAGAGCTCAAGGCTCAAAAATCTGAAAATGTAACAAGCAGAAATTCATGTCTTCTGCTCAATTGGTGGTTTTAAGCTGGCCACAAACCATATTAACAACAATATGTTCAGGAACAAGACTGCATACCAAGAACTAGGTTGCATACTTGATCATTTGTTCACGGGCTCTAAATCAAACTTGGAACCTGTCTCAACTATTCCCCCCTGTCAGGGACAAGTAGATCTAATTCCCTTGACCGTCATTCGCAAGTATGGCCAAGAAGAGATCCAGCACATCAAATTGTCTTCCGTCGAATTCTGAAGACTCGATCTTCAACTCAGAAGACTACATCAACTGGGCCCCGATCATACCCTAAATCATCAAATCTTGAAAAACATTCATGTCCATCAACTATAGAAATATCTCCAATCAAGTACGACTATACTTGTGTATAAATTCAGTGATAAGACTGCTCCAATAAATTGGCTTCCAAACGCCAACGCCAATTCCCTAACCATTCAAAATGAAGTTGTTTTCGCCTGTGCTTTTGGCACCTTACTGAGGGGTGTTTTTTCTTCCCACACAATCTGCATGGGATATCTATAACAACATCTTCATCAACAATATCCTTTACCTATTCCTTACCAATCTCCTCAAGCTCTGTCGACTTATCATCATTCAAAAAACCTCCACTCACAAAGCAAACAGGTTCGCAATAATTAGGAAAATGAAAAAGGTTGTTAGCATCATTTTCATATCCTAGTCCATATCGATTTCGTTTAAAGCGTAATTCTTCCCATGGTCGAACAATTCTAATTTGTTTTCCACATTTATCCACAAATTTTTATGTCATAGGGAATTTATCCAACTCATCTTCATGTTTATGACTGTCATCACTAGTCAATTGAATGTCTTCATTATTTTCATCCTTGATGTCATTTTGGTTGTTGAAATCACATTGTTGGTGTCGAAGCAAACTTAACTCATCAGATAACATTTTGTTTTGAAGTTTGAACATATCAATTTTCTTGTGTGTTACTTGTAAACAAGTAATCACTGTGCTGAGGGTGCACTTGTTTATTGCAATTGTAGATTTCGTAGTTGAGTTAACTAATGTGTGCAATATTGAAAACATTTCTTCAATTCTTGCCATTATGTTTGTATGTTGATGCCACAAAATTTCATTCTGTATCATGTTGTGCATGCCAAAGTTGTAGCCAAATTGAATTTTTTGTTTCTATATTTGTAGTCTTCTTTGCATGAGCGATCCTTGCATGAATGCTACCAAAAACTACAGGATAACCAATGACAATGCACACAAAGATCCTAAGACATACCCCCTTATTCAATTTCGGGTGGGTCTACAAATAACACCAAATACAATTTTTCAAATGCAATTTGTTGGACCCCTTATAACACCTTTACAACCAGCTTATAACTTCATTACAAAAATCATACTAACAAATTCTCTTAACAATAGGTCTTATAACTCTTCTATGAAAAACAAACCCTTATAACTTCATGTACATTTAATTATAATGGAGAAAACTCCTCCATATAAATTTTCAATCTTATAATTCCCATATAATTCCTTAAAAAATATTATATCACCTTTTTCTTTATAAAAAAGTATGCTTATGATCCACGAATGACTTTTTAAAACATAAGACACCTTTCATTAATTCTAAATTTAATATTAGTTGCTTTGGCCTTTTAATCCCAATGGTCTCTTCCACCTAGTTTTCACCTTGTAGGGTTTCAAGGTTAATGGCAAATTTTCCAAGAGAGATCGGGAATGGATGACTTGTGCTCAAACGCAAAGTACACAGTACAATTTCTGATTTGAAACCCTAAAGGAATTAAAGGTATCTGCCAAGAAAGAGTGCGACAAGTAAATTCGAATAGCCCAAAATGTGTATACTACAAATTCATATTTCACATGGCCAAATGGTTGAGAGGATAACCAACTTCGAATAGCCCAAAATGTGTATACTGCGAATTCATGTTTCACATGGCCAAATGGCTTTGAGGATGTATAGACATCAATGATTTTCAGTTTGTCTGAAGGCTGTTAGATCAATGGGAGAAAGATTGTTATCATTTCCATTTCCAATTGAACAACTAAAGTCTGGGACTGTTTTCAAGAACAAGATTTCAAATTTACTCGGAATTCTCCAGCGGAAATATGACTTTTATATCCCCATGACTATGATGAGCTCATAAAATAGAGATTTTAACCGTTTAATACAAATAATCCAAAAATTATTAAAATGGTACCTTTACCATACGATCTCAACTAGCATTCAATCTCCAATGAGAGTATCTTTCATGGGCCACTACACTCTTTGGATGAAACCGTAGCATAGTTTTGTTGGCCTAGATATTCAATACCACAACCTTTTGTGACGCTTTGGATGCCTGCCTTCGATGTCATGACCTTCCATGACATTTTGGATGCCCACCATCTCCGTTGTAGGTTTTAAATCCATGGGCCACTTCTTAAATCTCCCCTAAACTCGGAGAAGAGTTTGGTTCAGAACGAGATGCGGCTCGATAATGCGAGCTCGGCATTGGAAAGAGTAAATCGAACCATAGCCAGGGAATACAAACTTGACTTTTCAAGAAGGTTCCACTCCGAGCTGGTAAACTACCAGGCCCATAGGATCAGTATCATGGTCTGATAAACCATCAGGTCTCTAAGATCATCTACATCCTCTGATACCACTGTTCAATTCATAATGAAGAAAACAACATAAACATAATATAAATAACCAAAGCAATCAAGAAACCATGATGAACAAATATAAATAAACACTGGCAGAAAAGGCATACTCTGTATTCATCAATGCTACAAATAATCATGTACATAGACATACATATATAATACAATAATACCATAATTGTCATGTAACTGTATAACAGTTAGGTAAACTAACTAACTTGTGATTAGAGATAAAAGATAATATTATTTTCCCGCCGATATTTTTTTTTGTTTTCTTAGGAAAATAAAATTTATGATATAGGAGAGGAAACAAGTGTCGTGAGTAAGCAACTAGTTCCAAGAAGTTCAATATACCTATACTCAATGCAGGGAAGTGCATGTGGGACATGGACACTCCGGGGGATGTTTCCTCTACGGGTAAAGGGTTGTCAAGCTGCAAAAGATATATAGAAGGCATTGCTTGGATGATACTGATAATTGTTGAGGGAAAATGGCTTATAATGAGAAAGAGGGAGCCGGAATTAGGCTCAACAATGCAAGCAGGATTATGAGATGGAATTATTATCACTCCAGGAAACTCTCCTAGGTTGTATCTCAAAGATTCTTGGTAACTTAACTAATATTTCAATGTTTCACTCAATGGATCAATTCAAATGACTAAATAATACCTCACTCACTCAAGACATGCATAAACTCAACCAAATAGACAAGGATTCTAACTATCACTATTCAGAGGGTTTGTAATATAGGTGAATAAATGGAGAATTTGCATTATGCTGGCAGATTCATCTATAAAGCACTCACATATAAATGGATAATCATAACAAGGAAATGATACATGTAATTCAACTTATCAACATAGATATAGGATGATAGCTCTCTGGTATTAGATAAATAGAATAAACATGAATTAAACATCCAAGCACAAGTATAGAACAGAAAGGAAAATGTAGATCTAAACATGTAATTGCAAAAGAGCTTGTATTAATTTGACAAGAACATGAGAAGCTTGAGTACAAATGTGTCTAAGAGTCCCTAAAGTTGAACCCTTAGTCAATAAAACTGATAGGATTTATATCCTTTACAAGTAGTTTCAGATCCTCAAAAGATGGATCTGATAACCTCTTCTCCTATCTTAAATTTAAATTTGTGAGGTGGCTGGAAAAGATAGAAATTTCTGGAAATATGCTCCTCAAAGATTGACCCATATCTCTCCAACCAAAACCACTGTGTACAAACTGGAAGAGGATTTTTTATATTGGTTTGTTTTGAGAAAAAACGTCTCTCAGTTATTTGAGATTCGTTTTCATTTTCCTAGGATCTGCATTTCAAAAAAATGTGTCAAATAGGGAAATTCTGAGATCCGAAAATTAGGGCTCAGAGATGAATTTGATTCTCCCAATATATGACACCTTTTGGAAAAATGAGAGAGGTTATTTTTCTTTGACATGTTATAAACAAAAACCTTGACCCGTTTCTCAAAATGATTCTTCATACGCTCATAATAATCATTTGAAAATGATGACTCAGCGCAGTAAAAATAGACTTTTTTGCACTTTTGGTGGCTAAAATGGCCCCGAATTTTGGGTTTAAGCAAGCTAGGGATTTTGGTGTCTTAGAATCCCTTTTGGGAAGGCTCTTAGCCACTAAAACATGAGTTTTGGATTTTTTGAAATAAAAATCAAATCCAATGTTTTTCAAACTTTATTACAAACCTAAGGCTCTCAAAAATGAACCTTAATAAATTTAGAAATGTATTTTTCAATGAATTCCTATCACCTAAAATAAACAAATTTGATTTTTTTATTTGAGGAGATAACATTTGGCTCCTTCTGGGGATGAAATCCTCCCTATGAGGTTTCAAGAACCTCAGATCCAATGCCCTTCCTATTGGGCTATGGAGTCATTTGGCATGTGCAACTGATCTTCTGCAAACCTGTAACTTGCATGTAGCCTTTACCATTGGGATATGGAGTTGTTTGGCCTTTAGAACCGATTCCCTACCACCCTATAGCCTGCATGTAGCCCACCTGTAGCTTTCTCTGCTTATTCAACAACAAATAATTGAAAGAGTCTACTTGCTCAGATGAAGAGCTTATTCTCTTATCTACTCCTGCTTTAAACATTGTATTGATGTTTAATCAAGTAAACTCATGCTTCCAATGATAGCATATCAGAAACTGATTTACTGAACCTGTTCTTGATCTTGACCTGAAAAATAATGGAATGCATAGTCAACAAAAAAGTGGTTTGAATAGATGATAAAGCCAACTTTCATCTGACAAAAATACTTTAACATATATGTTTCTAATAGATTCCAAATAGTTTGCAATAGGGTCATTAAAACCATAAAGGAATACCTCTCTATGTTGTTGTTCCAATTGAAAGAAACGTTGCTTCTCTTTTCCTTCACATATCTCAATGTTGAATATAGACTGCTTGATCTCTGTCTCAGAAGAATGCATGATGAACTGTTGATCTGGTCCTTTCAGCTCATCATCTTCCTCTCCGTATCTTTTGCAATCTTCCTGTGTCTACAAATCAGAAGACTAAGGGTTGCCCTTAATATCTGTTGCAGATTCAAATCTGAAATTTTGATCTTCACTGCAATTTTGATTAACAGATTTATAACTAGCATCAACCACAACATGCACACATTCATAATCATCTCTTTGTTGAAAAGTAGAACTAGATGAAATTTGAGTAAACAATAAGTCTTCACAAATCTTAACATCTTCTTCCTCATCACTGTATTGGTAGAATATAGGAGCTTCAAGATAATATCTTAATGATAGAGATGAAGCTTCTTGTATAGAAGCATCAGCAATAGGATCATGAAACGGATTTGGAAAAATCTCACCTTGTTCCTCATCATAATTTGAAACAACATATTCATAAGGATAAGGAGGATCCTCCTGATGTTCTAGCTGAAGATTAGATCGTCCCTGAAAATTTTGTTCCTCGTGGTTACTACCACTTTCCTTAGTCTGTAAATCTGAAAATTGTGGGGTAGCCTCACTAATTTCAATGGTCATTTGACCAACAGAAAGCTGATCATTTCCATGTGTAGTTAAAGAAACCAATTCTTCATATTCACAACCATCAGATTTAATGATAGTAAGCAAACATTCATCTCCTTTATAATCCATTTCTAGTTTATGTTGATGAGAAATCACATCCTCATGAAGATTATTATAGAAATGATGTAAATTGTGAGGAATAAGTTCTTCTTTACCATATGACTGTAACTCAGATCTATAACTTTGTTCTGTTGATGTGTCAATCTGCTCATCATCTTTAAAGTTTTCAAAAGAAATAGGCTGATCTTCATGACAACCATCTAACATAGATGCATTTAATACAATGTCAAAAAAATCACCATGGTTGTCATAATGTGGATTAGCAATCCCTTGATCATGATGAGAGATATCTTCTACTGCAGCAAAGTCTTCATGAATATTTGGATCTTTGTTCAATAGATTAAAATCATGACAGCATTCAGGATATAAAGGTCAACTGAAAATATTGCTTTGCAAAACAAATGAAAGGCAACATGAAAATCTGCCAAAGAGTTGATACGAGCAATTGGAAGAGATTGGCACCAGTCAAGAGCAATCCCCTCTAGTGAATACCTTAAAAGATTAATTTGAACATCCTCGTGTACAATTTCAAGACGGTGAATAAAGTCATGAAAATCCAACAAGTGTTTAGCTGGCACTTCCCACTCTTCTCCTCGAAATATGGAAATACTACGTTCCCATTCATCTCTACTAGGCACTGGATTAGGGAAACCAACAATCTTTGAAAAATCACAGAAATCATACCTCTTAGCTAAGATCTTGCTCATTTCATACCAGTGGAGTCGCCAACATATTTCAGAACAATGGAGTCACCACTAAATCCGTCCTTCATGGAGTCGCCAGATAGATGATTACAACCAAAAATATGTCCATACTTTTTCTATCATCAAAGCTAGATCTATTTCATCTCCCAAGGAAGATGAGCTTCAATCTCCTCTCCCCGGAAACGACGCCTATTTGTTATCACTCTAGGAAACTCTCCTAGGTTGTATCTCAAAGATGCCTGGTAACTTAACTAATATTTCAATGTTTCACTCAATGGATCAAGTCAAATGACTAAATCAGACCTCACTCACTCAATACATGCATAAAGTCAACCAAATAGACAAGGCTTCTAACTATCATTGTTCAGAGGGTTTATAATATAGGTGAATAAATGGAGAATTCTCACTATGTTGGCAGATTCATATATAAAGCACTCACATATGAATGGCTAATCATAACAAGGAAATGATACCTGCAATTCAACTTATCAACATAGATATAGGATGACAGCTATCTGGTATTAGATAAATAGAATAAACATGAATTAAACATCCAAGCACAAGTATAGAACAAAAAGGAAAATGTAGATCTGAACATGTAATTGCAAAAGAGCTTGTATTAATTTGACAAGAACATGAGAAGCTTGAGTACAAGTGTGTCTAAGAGTCCCTAAAGTTGAACCCTTAGTCTATAAAACTGATAGGCTTTATATCCTTTACAAGCAGTTTCAGATCCTCAAAAGATGGATCTGATAACCTCTTCTCCTATCTCAAATTCGAATTTGTGAGGTGGCTGGAAAAGACAGAAATTTCTAGAAATATGCTGCTCAAAGATTGACACATATCTCTCCAACCAAAACCGTTGTGTACAAAATGGAAGAATTTTGTAGATTGGTTTGTTTTGAGAAAAAAACCTCTCTCATTTCTTTGAGATTCATTTTCATTTTCCTGGGATCTGCATTTCAAAAACATGTGTCAAACAGGGAAATTTTGAGATCCGAAAATTAGGGCTCAGAGATGAATTTGATTCTCCCAATATATGACAACTGTTGGAAAAATGAGATATTTTATTGTTCTTTGACATGTTATCAACAAAAACCTCCACTCGTTTCTCAAAATGATTCTCCAATCGCTCAGAATCATCATTTGAAAATGATGACTCAGCGCAGTAAAAATAGACTTTTCTGCACTTTTGGTGGCTAAAATGGCCCCGAATTTCAGGTTTAAGCTGCCAAAAGCTAGGGATTTAGGTGGCTTAGAATCCCTTTTGGGAAGGCACTTAGCCACCAAAACTTGAGTTTTGGCTTTTTGAAATAAAAATCAAATCCAATGTTTTTCAAACTTTATTACAAACCTAAGGCTCTCAAAAATTAACCTTAATAAATTTAGAAATGTATTTTTCAATGACTTCCTATCACCTAAAATAAACAAATTTGACAATATTATTTGAGGAGATAACAAGAATTACAACTTAACTCAAAAAATGTCATTTTTCATAAATTTAGTCCCTTAGGCCCAAAAAAGTATAAAATAATAACCAGGAGAACTCTTCTAGCTAATGGTGGCTAGAGTTCTTTTTTTGTAAGTATTCTATTTGGTCCGGAAAAGGGTTAAACTTATAACAAAATAGACATCCTTTCAAATCCATTTAATGAGTGTGAAAGAGACAAGTTCACTCAACAATCTTTTCATTTTTGGGGGAATTGGGAAAGAGCTTAACCTGGACTTAGCGGGAGTCCCATAAGTAGTGTTAAGAATTAGATTGAGTACGATCAATGAGGTTCGAATGAAATTTCATATCAGGACTATAAGAGACTCCCATATCTATGGAGTAATGTTTGCATGGGCACCAAATGACAAAAGTGTTCTAACTAGGGTACCCATGTTTGGTAAGTCTCTACCACTTAATAACAAAACTTATAGTAGCAACAAGAAGGTTTTTTGTCACTACCAAATGGGTTTGTACCTAGGGAATATGAATCATGGTCATAAGATAATGCAAAAAATACAAAGTGGGGTGAAAACCTACCCTATATTCCAGTGATGGTAATTATCTATCGAAGGCATGAACGAGCTAAAGAGTGTTGTAAATCCATGAAACCCTGGAAAAAACCACTTCAAACCAAGTCTTCTACTACTCAATTAGTTCACTTGGTTTCAAAAGTTTGAAATATAGGGTACAAAACTATAGGAAGTCGATGAAAAAATTTTACAAATAGTAAAAAACATGATATTTACCATATCATTTGAGTTTTTTCACCCACAGTGTGCATTTTAGGCCATTTTACCCATGATCTTCCATCGGTGATTCCGGGAGATACGATCAACGAAATTTCAAACCATCTGGACCAAGTAGGTACCCATGCTCTCCTCTTTCATTTCAATGGTTAAATTTATAGTTTTAGTGCACAAATTTGAGTACAAGAGGTCATAATTTAGAAACTAGGGTGTACACAGGTTGTAGTTCATCAAGTTGTGTACACGACCTCATGTACGTGGGTAGAGTTAAATCATTCCCATGTATATGATTCCCAATACACGACTGTCATTAGGGTACCCCACGTACAACTATGTGAGAAAGGTTTTTGAATAAATTAACTCAAAAATTGGTGTTACCTTTGCAGGATGGTGATTGAGTGGAGGGAAAGGGAGCATGAAGAGGTTGATGCAGCATTAGAAAGATATGTAAGAGCCCAACAAAGTTTTCATAGATGTGGTATTTATAATTTTTGTGCCATAAAAGGGGTGAGGGTCCAAGTGAGGTTTCTCCATACACTGATAAACTATTGCGATCTAAATACCGAGGCAATCAACCTTGATGGTCAACCATTGAGGATCGAAGTGGACGATATCTACTTCATAGAAAGATTGTCTCGTTGAAGTGAGGTGGTGAATCTCAAATCCTGAGGGGTGGGAGGTGGGTGAACTATGGAAGAGTACATTGTTATCTACTATATTGAAGGAACAGAGAAAGTGGGGAGCCATCTCCCTATTAGGGAGATTGAAAGCCTGAGTCTAAAGATTGTCATCCTAGTACTCACACGTATATCAGGATTGGCCTCATTGGATCAGGCTTCAAGGTCACTCATGTTCTATGATTTGGAGTGTTTGAGACCCATGGTTTACGATTGGTGCACCTCACTATTGGCTAACATGAAGACATATTTGATGGATTGCAAAATCAGTAGGATGAGGAACTTTGGGTTCGCATCCATAATTTGTAGTTTTTTTCTTTGAGAGAGTTCAACATCTAATCCCAAGAGTATATATTACTCCACATGATCTATGTGATCCAACCAAGTCACAGTGGACCGATGTGATGAAGCGGCTAGGAGGTGGTAGGGTGCCAACCCCCTACAATGATGAGTTCTTCCACTAGTGGCGACGATAGATCATCATGATCGATGACTATCCCTATGAGGGGATAGACTATCGATGGGACCGAGATATACCATTTCCACCGAGATCCTCCTTTAGAGAGATCAATGAGCATTGATTTTATATATTTCATTTTTTTTGTTTTTTTTCAATTTTATAGAGGTAAAGAAAAAGTGCAAGTATTTTTGTATGGTATCATGTATTAATCGTTATTTCTTTGACCCAGATGTAGGTCCATGATGACCAGAGGTATATCCACGACATCGACATAGAGGCCGATGAGATGAGGTGGTAGGTGGGGACACAGAGAGAGTCCTCCAAAATGTACATGGAAATCTGTCTTGTTTAACGCATCGGGTTATTATGGTGCAAGTGGAGGATCTGCCAGAGGCGATGCAGCGGAAAGTGGTGGGTGTACCCCATTCATGGGTGAGGATATTTTGGTGTCTCGCGAATTCCATAGTGCGTTATCATAACACACAAATAGGACCTCAGGCATAGATGTCATGTTTATATGATGTATCAGTCGTATATGTATTCTAGGGCTACAAGACCCATTTTCTACTATGACACCATATTTTTTGAAATATATATAATAAATTATTTTGGTATTTGGATTTACTTGCATATCTTACAATGGATGTATGACTGTATGTATGTTTTCGTTCCTTAGTTATGTGACAAATTGCAATATAAAATGTACTTAGTATATACATTGAATACGTGATTAAAACTTCTAGGTACATGATTGTAAGTAATAAAATAAAATTTTCATTCTAAAAGTTGTACCTGAAGGAAACATCGAAGTAGAGTAGGATCTACAACCTAGTAACTTTCGTTCAATTGACATACAACTAACTAGGAATCTAGGTGAACTTCTAAAGATAGAACACCATGTGAAATTGTAACATCTCCACTACCTAATCAAATTTTTCCGGTCCTCTGTCGGACTCGAACCCTTAAAAAACCAAGGAGGTCCAGTGTAAGCTGGCTCTATCTCTCTCCTACTCCGTTCCCATGTGATCATGGGACATGTTCATGGTTCAAGTTGAACACAGCATCCTTGGGTATTTTGCACTTCGGCGCTACAGTAATATCTACACGCTCGACTCTGCAACCGTCGAAGCCCGCCAGGGCTAGTGTGCGTCCCATGGGGATGAACTCCCACGG
>SNQJ01S0000414.1:143294-163481 GCA_010110895.2 Picea sitchensis
TTGGCCAGTCCAGTTATATTTACAAGTTGGGGGAAACAGGGTGTTACAGAAATGGTGTTGTGCATTATCTCTATAATGATGTTATACTCAACCACATTGTTTGTTGATGGCCCTAGAAAAATGCCACTCGAAGACATCAATTGTCCCTCGAGTGAATAGATAACCCAAGAGGAAGAAGCCATGTTCTTATTATGATGGTTGGAACCATCTGTGAATCCTAAGAACACCGATGATTCCATTGACATCTACCAACCAAGGGAAAACTCAATAAGAAATCCATCGACACGAAAAACATAAAAAGTGAAATATATACACTAACATACATTAGTATATAGAGGCCATGTTTGAGCTCGAAGGCTCAAGTGTAATATTGTTCAAGATAGAGCCCATTTCTAGGCTCATCCAGCACATTCCCTTCGTAATCTTTTAATTTGTAGGCTCGTTTTTCAAGGACACATCACACAATGTAAGGAACATTCCACATGGGATTAAACTTTCCTGCCCCCAATGGTTCTTTATCTTGGTCATAGAGAAGGACCAAGTCACCCTCAGTGTATAGTCGGGGATGAACAGACTTATCGTATTGGACCTTAACATGACATTTATTTTCCTCGATGGTCATAGTGGCATCTCGACGCTAATCTAGGTGTACAAGGAGTTCTTTGAGATTGGTTGTGTCGGGTAGGAGCTCTATTTCCAACTTAAGAGAAGGGATTTTGCATTCAATAGGAAGAAGAGACTCCACCGCATGAACTAACTGAAAAAATGAGAAATCAGTGGAAGTCTTTACCATGGTTTGATACACCCATAGTGTAGGATAAAGCATCACATGCCAGTTAGATTTAATCTACTTGACAGTCTTTTTCAAAATGGTCTTGATATATTTATTCACAACCTCTACTTTTCCATTTTCTTGGGGATAGTACAGTGACGAATGGTCGTGTTTAAAACCCAGTCTAGATTCTAACTCTGTCATTATTTCATTCTAGAAGTGAATTCCATGATCAGTGACAATCTCCTTTGGGATTCCGAACCAAACTATAATCTGATTAAATATGAAAAATGTTGCAGTCTCACCATTGGTTTTAACGGTAGGCATGGCCTCAACCCATTTAGTGAAATAATCCAAGACCACAATAATGTGATGATGCCCCCCAGCCACGGATGGGTTGAATTCCATGAAATTCATGCCCCATTTAGTGAAGGGACCAATGGTAATGACTGGGTATAAAGGGAAAGGGTGTAAGTGCATATTATGAGTGAACACCTGGAAAGGGTGACACTTCTTGATCGCTTCAACACAATCTTTAAAAATCGATGGCCAAAAATAACCATCTCACAATTATTTTAGGTTGTCACAATCCTGCATAAGTGATCACCACACGCCCCATTGTGGCATTCATTCAGAATAGCTTTAGCCTCTTCATGAGTGAAATAATGACACAAAATATTATCCACCCCTCGATGATATAATGTATTGTCAATAATGAGGCCATTTTTGGCCTAATGGCATATACATCGTCGGTTGTTTCTCAAAATATGTTGGGGAAGATTTAAGTTTTGAAGGTATATTAAAGTATATTTGGACCAAGGGTCTGAAGATGAGATAAGAAAGATGTGTTCATCCGTGAATGAATCATCATGAAAAAAGTCCTCATCCTATGTAGGGAAGTTCGACATCAGTTCTGCAAGAACTAGCGACTTCTTGGATTTCGGAAGCAAAATCAAGATCAAATTCTTGTAGAATCACAATCCATTTATTGTAATTCCCCCCTATGATACATTGTGTAAGGATGTATTGAAATGGATTAATATCTGCAACAACGGTAATCTTGCAAAGTAAGATATAATGACGTAATCATTGAATCGCATGCATGGCTACTAAAACTAGCTTCTCTACGTTAGAATACTTAAGTTTAGGACCAATTAGATTTTACCTAAGGCAATAGATAATGTGCTCATGGAGCTCATCATCCTCCTAAACTAGAACCATACCAATCGTCCCATCGGATGTGGAAATATAAAGCAATAAATCTCTATTGTAATCCATGGGCTTCAGCAAAGGTGTCTATACCAGGGATTTCTTAAGATCATCAAAGGATTCATCGGCTCGATCATACCATATGAATGGAGTGTCCTAATTCAAAATATGCATGAAACCCTTAGTTATATTGGCATAGTTTTCTATGAAACGACGCAGGAATTTAGCCTTCCTCTGTAAACCTTGAATTTGTTGAATATTACACGGTGGAGGCAATCGAAGTATTGCCTCAACCTTCATAGGATCCACCATGATCCCATGCTGAGAAAATATGAACCCCAAAAGGCAGGCAGACCGAACACAAAAGATGAATTTGTGAGGGTTCAACCGAATGTTATAATAGCAAAATCTCTCAAATACAAGTCGAAGGTGAGTCAAATGATCAACCCTCTTTTGAGAGTGAGCAGTGAGATCGTCTAAATAGGCTTCGACAATGTGCTTAATATTGTGAAACGTAAATTTCATGGCACGTTGGAAGGTTGCTCGAGCATTTTTAAGACCGAAAGGAATTTTCCAATATGCAAATGTGCCCCAAGGAAAAATAAATGTTGTCTTGTGTTGATCCTCAGGTTTAATTTGAATTTGATTATAACCTGAAAATACATCCATAAAACAAAATACTTCACTTCCCGCACACTCATGAATAATATGATCAATGAAAGGAGTGGGTAAATTATCTTTAGGAAATGCTTTGTTAAAGTCCCTAAAATCCATACATACATGGACGGTTCCTTGCTTCTTATCTACAGAAATGGGGTTGGACACCCATTCAGTCAAGGGAACTAGATATATGAAGCCATCATTGAGCAGCTTATCCTCTTCTTCCTTAATAGCAGGGGCCTTCATAGGATTTATAACTCTAAGTCTTTGTCAAATAGGTTTAGCATTCAGATAAGATTTAATTTCATGTTCAAAAATAGTGGGGTTGATCCTTGGAATCTTTTCATATGACCAATAAAATACATCCTGAAGTTCTTTGTATAGATCGGTGTAGTTCTAAATTTCTTCATGTGAACAATCTGCATCGATATATACATTTTCAATTTTACCAGGAGTTGAAGAGATTTCGATCGTGATGGTGGGAGAAATATTCACCATGTTTCCTTTGGAATATACACCATGAATATCTAACGGAACCATGGAATGATCGACCATCTCACTCAAGGTGGACCTACATCATCCTATTCAATTCATTCAAGCCTTGGGAGAAAATAAGATCTATGATGAAAGTTGTCCCAAGGCCTATCTGGACCAGACATGGCCTCTATGATGGCTTCATCTAAGGGTAAAGTATCATTGAGGTATTCATGTAAACAATATGATTAGATAGCCCATATGGGCTCTAATATGGGATCCACCTTGTTCGTCTGTGAGGAGGGAGGATCTGGATCTGCATTAGCTTCTTGTATAGCTCGATACACAATCTCTACTACGGATGGTGGAATTTCCATCTCGATTTCTGAATGAACTTCACATGACACATCCGGAGAAGGTAGGGTCCATAGTTCATTAAGATATGAAATACGGAAAAGAATGGACCGTAGTGACAATGAAGACTCACCGGAGATGGAATTGATGCTCGCAATTGGTGCTGAGAAATTGAAAGTTCCCATCAAGGGAGAGTACATACCAACACCAACTTTCTCAGTATCCTATTGAGAAATGTCAATAATGGGGACCAAGGGTCCCGTAGATGCAGTAGGACTAGGTTGTGCAAAGGACAATTGGTCGATTGTCACTACCATCCCTTCATGAGGAATGCATAAAACACGAAAAATTGATGACACAATGGTTGTCATAGCGTAAGTCCAATTACACCCTAGTAAAATATTGTAGTCGAGAGATGCTTCAACCACCTTGACCTCGACCTCCATTGTATTTCCACCTAATTGGACCAGGAAAGAGGGAATAATACCATGGGGTCTAAACGAACGTCCATCGAATGCAATCAACATGGTCATGGACTAAGAAAGTGGTGGAGATTCAATGGATTTCCAACAATATAAAGGCATAATGGATGTTGAAGCGCCTTCATCAATGACAGTATGCTTGATGGTGAAATTCATACCCTCCACATGGATATGAAAGACCACATGATAAGGAAAGCGAGGCTTGATATCCGTAACATCAAAATTGACAAATTTTGAGCCACTCGGGTCTAGAGCTCCTAAAGAAGATAGCAAGGCATTCCTCTGTGTGGGACATGTCTAAAGAACCTCCAATGTTGACATCATGCATGGTGTTTGGTCCAAATCCTTGATAATGAAGTAATTTTGGGCGGCTTTGGAATTAGGATTATGGGAAAAGTGCTTAAGGAATCCTTTCATAATACGAGGTGGAGGATTCGTCTTATCAATTTGCAAAGATGTTTCTAGAGGAGGAGGCTCTAGACCTATAGCAGGTTGTGAAGAACCATAATCATGAGATTGAGTGGCTATATCGATCACAGATTTAACCATGTGTACGCATAGATGGTCACCATCATGTGTCAACGGGATTTGACTCCCACTCAATGCATTTTCAATGTTGGAGGATCCCGAGGTCATAATTTGGTTATGTGGAAATGGGTTTTTCAACACAACAGATTGTTTTCCTATGAGCCTCGAGACTACCTCGATTTTGGGCCACAAGTGGGTAAGGTGATTATATTTACAAAGTTTAGAAGGAAAATTCACCTTCATTTTTTCTTTCTTGCCTTCACTAGCATTATTATTAGATTTATCATTATTATTTTTTTCCTTGTCTTTATTATTTTTATTATTCTTCCCACCCTTATGATTATTTCCATGTCCTTTCCTTTTCTTCCCTATGGGTTGTTAGTCACCGTTCGGGTTCATCGAATATACAAAATGAACATCTACAGACTGGGTGGGTGCGGACAAAGTTGTAGCTTATTCTACTGCAGATTGGTTACGAGACAAATTCTTCAATTGGTTCGTCACCAAGTCTATATTCTTAGCGTTCGTGGAGCCTATGATGCCATCGGCATGAGGCCTAGGATTTTTTCTAAGATCATAGTTTGATCGTGGTGTATCAGGGATAATTTCATAAAGCATCCTAGACTAAACATATATAAGGTCTAAATGTTGGGATTTGAATATGGCATCTTCCTTAGATGTTACTTCATGAAATCTCTATAATTCTAATGAAGTGCAATATTTCCTATCATGCCAAAACTAATTTAATGCAGCCAAAAGTGAAAATGCTCTAGATAAAATGCAAAAAAACATAATATTTTTGTATTTTTAATATATTGGAATGAAAATGCAAGGACTGAATAAACAACCTTCAAGAAGACCCTACTGCAATCATAAAGAGACAAGCTAAGTAGGACACTAAGAAGTGACTACCCAGACCAGAATGAAAGGACAACAAAACAAGAAAAATGACACAAAATGATTTTTCCCAAAATATCCACCAATAACACAACTTCCTATCACTATGTAGGCACTCAACAGTCAAGATATGGACCCAAGAAGTCTCAGCAACTAGAAAAACTCACCCAACAAACTGTAAACTCAACCAAAAAGGATTAGAAAATAGTGTATGTGACTGCTCAGGGAACATAGGCATATGTACGTGCCCTAAGAACTGACAGCTCACATATGTACGATACTATCAAGGGAAAACCCATGTATGCCAAAGAATACATTGCCAAGGCAAGGTTCAGGCCAATAAACTCGGATGAAAATCAAATTAAAGGTTGATAAGAAACACGTAACACAGAAACTCAAGAAAACATAGAGCAATGAAGGAGAAAAATCATCCAATACCCCAAAAGCGATATCTTCCGAAGTGGAGTTGCCAATTTTGTTACAAGGAAAATCTCTATGGAAAGGGGTTAACCACAATAGAAGGAATGACACCCATAAATAAACTCTAACCTCAAGTATGCTAGATAAATAGAAATTCTAACAAGAGAAGGCTAAGTTCCTACCTTGTCCAGACATCCGAAGAAGACCTCGGCTAAGCTCACGACTAAAATCTTGATGCTTGCAAATTGTCCTCGACAATCAAGATATACAAGCATATAGAAATTATATAGAAATTCAACAGATAAACTAGCATAATCCATTAAAATGTATAACAAATATGCCCATGGAAGGTGATGTAAATATTTGTAGCATATAATTGGATGAGAAAAGAGTATTTCTATTAATGTAATCAACATAAGTACATAGGTGAAAAACTTTTATAACGGCACATATCGGAACCGAGAAACCAATTCCCTCCAGTTGGGCCTTCACCACTTCAATCCTCCAGAAAGGAAAGCTCACAAGTATTAATATTCAATGAAGTTATCCATCTCAAGATAGGAAGATCTTGGGGGCTGAACACAATGAGTTCATACTTTCAAGGACAAAGGGATGCAGACTAAATATGAAGTGAAATTTCTTCAGAGTGTCTTTACTCTCAATGGTGTGTGTATTCAAAGGCTTGTATATGGCTCAATTTATATCCTCGAAATGGAATTGAAGGGTCAAGTCGGAGCATTTCTAGTATATGGAAGGTCAAGGATCATGGATCTCGTGACATGGCATGGAAACCCGACATATTTTTAACGTTTTAGCACAAAACCCGATGTACGCGGGTTGTAATGGAGAAACATGTGTATACGTGAGTTTTCTATTAGTAGGTCGCGTATATGGAAAAAAATATGTACTTTTAGCTCTAAAGTGAACAAAATGAGGTAATGTGCATCTGCAGAAGGAAATGGAAGGCCATCAAAGCAAGATGCATGGAGTGTGGAAAAAATTTCTATAACACCAAGCCGCCAGCTAAGTCTATTAGATCAGGATATCATCTCAAGAGCGCAATGTTAATGGTTTCCAAAGGACTGATAGGTTGATGCCCCAATGGCCCAATGGCCTGGTGTGACATCATTTCGTGAAGTTATAGTATGGAGCCAAAGTTCGATGGGTCAATGCCCCGATAGGTCGATGCCCTAATGGCCCAATATGCCCAGTAGACCAGATCATACTGAGGTGGAATGGAAGTTTGGCAAGAGGAAAGGAAGGTAGTCAGTGGCTAGTAAGGCAATTCCTTGATGGCCCAGTATTCCCAACATATCGGATCGGATCAGAATCATTAGGAGAGATAAATTGAAGTGGAGTGCGGTAGCACGGTGCCCCAATGGCCTAGTATGTTGGTATATAGGATCGGAATAGAAGATAATTTTGACGAGGAGGTAGGGAGATGTTTTCTTGGTGCTTGATGGGATGATGGCCTAGTGACCGAGAACCAAAACAGTGCTATAACAGTAATTAAACAGTCAAAATATCATAAATTCTAATGTTTTGAACGTCAAAAACTTGCAGACCATTTTTGAAGGTCTAAACAACATTTTTAGCATATAAAATTTGTACAAAGTTGTGTGTCCTTATAGGAAACAACACACAATTTATGCTTCTAAAATTATAGATCTTGGAGAGATATTTCCAGCAAGCTAAATTGTTCACGAAACAGAGCTTTTATGAAGAACTTACAACCAAAACAGTCGAGGGTAAAATTTAGTACCAGTTTTCTTTTAAGGGGCATAACTCCTAGCCAAGGAGTCAATTTGGGGCTCAAGAGTAGTCTATGGTGTTATAGAAAGATTTGCCTCACCCTATGCAATCTTGCACAGAGATCCTTTTTCCATTTCCCTATGCAGACTTTTCATCCCTTTTTGGAAAAGTCTAGAGATAAAAAATACATTTTTTCCACATGTATGCACCTTGCCTACTATACAACATGCGTATACACAGATTGCACCACTACAACCTGTGTACATCGGGATTTGTGCCCAAAAATGAAAAATGGTGTCGGGTTTCCATGTCATGACAGGATATCTATGATCCTTGGCCTTCCATATACTGGAAACATTTTGACTCGGCCCTTCAGCTCCATTTGAAAGCTATAAATGGGGAAATGATCATAACTTCTAAAGACCATAACTTTCTTTTCAGAAATCAGAATTGGGAAAATGAATAGTCGATGGAAGGGTATTGAGGAGGAGAATCCCTCTATTAACCCATTAAATTATTTTGAGTACAAAATTGTACACTCAAATCAAAAGAAGTTGATTGGTGGCATTAAAGGGCAGAAAAAATTATGCATTATTTTTCAAAATTGCATATGTATTTATTTTTTTCTAATAGAAAATTGTTTGCATGCGCTTTTTCTATAGAGATTAGAGGTTAAGGAAGGTAGTTTTGTTTTTCCTGTATGAGAACCAAAACAATGGAATATTTTCGAGGGTCCTACAATCATGAAGAGGAATTCAGAGGTTTGCATGTTAGCATGGGAAATGTTTAGACTAAGTGTAATGGAAGAAGAGGAAAGCAAGAGCATGTAACTATGAGGAGTCTATAGAGAGAAGTGCATAGTTATAGGAATGATAATGAGAGGATTATGAATGCTCGGGATGAAATACTTCAAAGTTTGAACATGCTACAGAATAAAGACAAGAAAGGCTATGGCTCTTTGTTTTTGAAACATATACGCACCTTTTTACTTGACAATCATGTATATACATGTGTTGTCCTTTTGCAAGATGCATTCATACACGATGTTTCCCTGAACAGTCATGTACATCATCCCATGTTGCTTGTTTGTTGGGTTTGGTGGTTTTTGGGTGGGTTTTGATGACTGTTGAGTCTTCTTGGGTCTCTTTAGTGACTGTTAAGTGTCTATGGGATGACAGGAAACTTGTATTTCGTTGAATTTATGGGCAGAGTCTTTCTCATCATCTTTTCATTTTGACTGTCCTTGTACATTGGGCTAGGTGTCTGGCTTCTTGGTATTCTACTTGATTTGTCTGTTTATATACACAGTAGAGTTTTTATATATCAAGTTGTTGTTCAGTCCATGCATTTTCATTTTTCTTATATTGAAAATACAAAAATATTAGGCATTTTGCATTGCTTGGAATTTTGATCTTTTGAGTCTTTGTCATTAGCTTAGTGCATGAAATGAAAGATTGCATTTTTACTTCAAAATTGTAGAGTTGAAATTGAAAATTGCATTTGTTATTAGAAGCATATCATTCATTGAAAATTGAAGTTAGGACTTTGCAGTGTATTCATATTTACTTTATTTTGTTGAGTCATAACATCATGAGTTTCACTACCATACCTTTTTGCATAAGGACGGCCACTAAAATTAACGCTATAATTTAAAATTGATTAGTCATGATTTTATTTTCTAGGGTGCACAAACTAGCTTAGGATTTAGTGCCTTGGAATAGGATTTTGTGAGTAAGCTTCTCCAAGGCTATTAAATCAACATATGTGTCTGTCAAAGGGAGTGGATAAATACATTGTATAATTGGTAATATCAGGAGGCTCTTCTCACACCAGATTTAATCACAAGGTCACATGAGGTTGGTAGAAGGGATATCCCCCTGATACCTTATTAGCGTCAGAGATATTTTTGGGGATATATTCATATCTGGGTATATTGTTAGTGCCCTTACCTCCATGAGAGGTAGTTCTTTCAAGGTTTCGGGATTTTCTACCCTGCCCATACGGTGGACCTGACTTACGACTACTTGCCTATGCATTGGTTATACATTGGTTTCTTAGTTGCTTGACTTAGGTGCCACATAGGTTACTTTCAGGGGTCATTCTGTAGGTACCCTGGGTCATATAAGGATTGGACAACACACAGCCTTTATGGAGGATTACCTCTCCGGGGGGATCTGATCAACTCGTTGTTAAGCCCACAAGGGCCCTTATAATTGATTTTGTTTCCTTTGATCTTTAGCAGGGAGTCTCAGGCCCCTCTTGGGTGAGGCATACCTACTTTAGGGAGGGAGGTCCCTTCAGCCAATTTATCATGTTTCCATGCATATTGGTTGTTTGATTATTTTGGGTGTTCTCTTTGATTATTAGTTGACCTTAGGATTTTATACTGAGTTCTCATTATCATGGATAGTGGAGTTCCTTTGGCTCCCTCATTTACCACTACCTCCCCTATGACGTTCACTCATTTCATGGGGACGAATCCGCCCGCTTTTCATAATGGTATGAAAAATTATGGTATTCAATCAATGCCTTGGGTCTCTAATCATTTTTCTTATGGTATTCCAGACATGTCTTTGAACTTTCCATCCTCTGTCTTGCCTCCTTATAGGAATCCAAGTTTTGGGTTTGGGGGCATGATGCCTCCTTATTCTCCCTCTCTGTTTGGTGGGAGTCATATCCCTCAAACAACTCTTACAGTAGGAGGTTGGAATCTTCCTTCCTACAAATCCACTTTGCAAGGATCAAGTTCCCAAATGGGCAGTCATTCTACTTATTACACTCTGTCCACTTATCCTTCTTATGTTATGTCGGTTCCTAGGAACATGTTTCCCAGGGTGGACCTCCAGCTATCCTATGGTATTTCATCTAGGGGGATTTATTTTTATAGTATTGGAAACTCCCTTTACAAAGTTCCTTTGTCTGGGGGAAACATATATCCTCACATGAGTAACCCTTGTCATGTCTCTTTCTCTTTGCAACTAGATTCCTCGATGTGGATTCCCTTACAACCCTTTATGAATCAGTATGGAGGAGGATACTATCCTACCAGATAGGGACAGAGTGTAAACCAAGATCCTTCTTGGCTTGCAATTTCTCAAAACCAATATTTCCCTGGACCTTGGTCTCAAATGTCACAACTCACTACCATTGTTGGTCTAGTCATTGCCAGTCACATTGTGCTTCCATCACCAACCTCTGTTAGTCATGTTGGGGATTCATTATAAACTTTTTCTAGTCATATTGAAGGTTTATCACCAGCCACTGCAATTCATGTTGGGGGAATTCATATGATTGGGAATCCTAGACGTGTCATACATAAGGCCAAATTTCTTTGCAGGACTTGTGAAGGAAGTCACCTTACTCAGTTGTGTCCTGCTACTATCAGGATACTGAAAGCATGGTTCTCACTTCAGGGCCCTTCAGGTTCTGAGTTGTTTGTGGTTTCCCCACATCTCGTTCAACCAGTGGTCGTGTCGATGCAATCTTTGATCGACACCTCTCCTATGTTTGGGGGTTATGCATCTCTTGACCTTGTTGTCTCGCATCCTGTTCAACCAGTGGTCATGTCGATGCAATATTTGACCGAAACCACTCCTATTTTTGGGATTTATGTGTCCCTTGACCTTGTTGTCTCACATCCAGTTCAATCAGTGGTCATGTCAATGGAATATTCAATCGACACCACTCCTATTTTAGGGAGTGATGTGTCTCTTGACCTTGTTGTCTCGCATCCTATTCAACCAATGGTTGAAGAAGTGGTCGCATTAATGCAATTTTCGGTTGATCCCACTTTTCTAGTTCTAGTTCTATACCTTCTATACCATGTCATTAGCATTTCTAGTACTGCACCTTCTAAACAAGAGAGAGTTTTACTCTCCCCGGGTGCTCTCCCTCCAACTCTTGGAGAGGTTCCCTTTTTCTGGGATGGCCTTGTAGGGTATCCAATGCCTCCTCCTATGCCTTATCAAGTAAGAGACATTATCTGATATATGATGGAGAAGGTAACCTTCACTAGCACTTTAATCTCCTCGCTTGGAGAGCTTTGGTTTTTCTCAATATTGTGTCGGCTATCGATAAGATGCTGACCTTTCACAAAATTCCAACACAGGAGCCTTGGCCTCCCCCATCATGTAGCACCTAGAAACCTCTCAATGATTCTGATTTAAGCTCTTTTCTGACTCATCTAAAAAACGAAAAGATTGTTGAGTGAATTTTTCCCTTTCGCACTTGTTAAATTGGACTTGAAAGGTCATGAGTCTTAGTTAAGCTCTTTTATGAATCGTTTGCAAAAAGAGAAAAGATTGTCGAGTGAACTTGTCTCTTTGACACTTGTAAATTGGATTTGAAAGGATGTCTATTTGGTACAAGTTTATCCCTTTTTCACACCAAGTAGACTAAATATCATGAAAAAGGACATTTTTTGGCATCAATTTTTTATTGCATCTCATGCCCTTGCTTGCAGTATTGAGCCTATAGTCGTTTCTTGCTTTGCGTTATAAACAGTTTTCCTCAATAGTTTTTCATCCTCAACCAAGAAGAGCCTCATTTTTATCCTTAGCAATTTGACACCCTATACCTAGGAGGGAACATTCTCCCAAGTGTCCATCTCCTTGCATTGAGCATAGGTATGTTCCACTGTCGGAACTAGTTTTTCTTACTTGCGACACTTGTTTCCTCCTCTGTATCATAGCATTTATTTGTCTATGAAAAAAAAAAAGATAGGTGGGAAGGGAGTATTATCTTATATTGGAAGCAGTCGTGTCGCCTTTGAACAGAGCACAAAGTTATTGAGTCCATTTGTCATCATAATTTTGGGTTTAGCATGGCTTTAGTAAGTTGAGCTCATTACAGAGAGTCTTCTCCACAGAGTGGTTACTCTTCCAGTCCCTATGGATAATTTCATTGATGCCTCCTTCATGTTATGGTTTCATCATTGATTCTATGTTGTCAGAGTCTTCCATATGTCTCATGCTCTTGTTCAAAGGAATTATATCAACCTATGTCAGCCATTCCTCAGAACTCTTGACTTTGCATGTCGGCCATACCCTCAGTTTTTCTCAGAATCACATGATATTGTAGTCCTATATCGTACCCTGGTCCTAATTTCATCATTGGTAAGTAACCTTGAACCAAGCAGTGGACATTTCATCATTAGTCGTTGATTGGGTGGTTTCCCTTGTGTTCGACGACAAGACATCTATTCACACATTGGGATTCGTGTAGTGTCTTGGATTCCATTAGCCTTATTGGTGTTTTTCTCGCCTTTTTAAACATTTTTCCTCATTGGCTACTATTCAGAGGGTCTTTTTGTGTACCGCTTACACTTGGCACACGCAAAAGACGCACAGGGTCTTTGGTTCATGAACATGTTCTTCATATGATTTCCTCAAAATCATGAAGCTCCTTCTTTGTACCTCGTGTTGAATGATGAGAGATTCCTTAATGTTCTCCTTTCAACGGGTCTCCTTCCATCGACCTCAACTCATATATTCTGGAAATGAAACCTAGAGTCTTATGAGTACCTTGAGGCTTGCAGTCGTTAGTGGCAGGTTCTCTCACCATCAATAGTTGGGAATACATCAATGTCTCATGATCAATGGATTCTTCAAGTGTTTGACCCTGACTTCTTTATTCACACTTGTAAGAATGTACTCGATGCCTTGATACCTACTTTCATTATCGGTAGGTTGTCTCATGTTTTTTAATGGTATACCTCAATGACTGGTAATCAAACGATGTCTCATTATGTTTGACCTCAACTCCTTTATTCACATGATGTAGACTTGCACCTTTGGCGGATTGTGTAGAAGACTTGAAGACATTAGTATGTTGCCACAGCTTTCCTAAATTGTTGCTTCCTTTTCATTGGACTAGTACCTATATGACTTCAGTGATCATGGGAGATCAGATTGTACTCCATTGTATACAGATATCTTCAAATTTATTTTGAGATTGGTTCTACTGGGCCTTGTTCGTGACTATGACAACCTTTTGCATGTAACCACACTTTTATTTTCCTATTCATGGCCACGGAAATTTGTTTGGTATATTTTCACATGGATTTGTAGTGTAATTCAGATTGGCAACCATGCATGCAAAGTTAGTGCAGAATGTAATGAGGAACTAGTTCTTCCATATTGTTCCCCATCACTCCACTTCTAGGTTTTTATAATGTATTTCGGCCATTGCAGATACCCCTCTAACCTCACACATTAGGGGGCATTTGTTATAGCAAGATTTGCCTCACCCCATGCAAACTTGCACAGAGGGAATTTTTCCATTTCCCTATGCAGACTTTTATCCCTTTTTGCAAAATTCCAGAGCTAAAAAATACATTTTTTCGACATGTACGCACCTTGCCTACTATACAGCATGCGTATATGTAGGTTGCACCACTACAGCCCACGTACATCAGGATTTGTGCCCAAAAATGAAAAATGGTGTCGGGTTTCCATGTCACGACAAGAGATCTATGATCCTTGGCCTTCCATATACTGGAAACGTTCTGAATCAGCCCTTCACTTCCATTTGAAGGCTATAAATGGGTCAATTCTGAGCTATGGAAAGGAGGAGAAAGAATTCAACTTTGAGAGAAAATTTACTATGGAGAAATTATTTACTTCATATTGAGTCTGCATCCCTTTGTCCTTTAAGTCTGAACATAGTGTTCAACCCCCAAGATCTTCCCTTATTTATTGAGAACTTTATTGTCTCTCTTCTTTGAGCTTTCCTTTGGTGGAGGATTGAAGTGGTGCAAGCCCAGCTGGAAGGAACTTAGTTTGTCGATTCTGAACAATGCCGACATGGAATTCTGTAACATTTTTACTTCTACTGATCATATATTAATAGAAATACTCTTTTCCCATCCAATTGATATCTTGCAAATATTTGAATTATTATTTCATGGTCGTGTTTGTTATGTATATTAATGGATTCTGCTATTGAATGTGCTAACATCATATATCATCACCGTATGCATATTTTTCTTGGTTGTTGATGACTAGTTGCAGGTGTATTTCTTTGGGTAAATTTCTCAATGGTGGACTTCATCGAACGTCTGGATGAGGTAGGCCTTTTGCCTTGTCTTGCTATCATGTTTGTTTATATAGCATACTTGATAATAGAGTTGATTTCTGCAGTCATTTTCGTCTATTGTGGTTTATCCCTAGCCATAGAGAGATTTTCCTTGTAACATATGGAAAGCGCATGGAATGCAAAAGTCATCCATCAAGCCAAATTTGAGTTTTGGGTACCTAAAAATGTGTTGGAAGAGCAAGAGAACACATGTAGCATGCAAGGTTAAAAAAAAAGGGAAATGGTCAAAACTTCTAAATACTATAATTTCTGCTTAGAAATCGGAATTGGGAAAATGAATAGTCAATGGAAGGGTATTGAGGAGGAGAATCCCTATATTAACCCATTAAATTATTTTGATTACAAAATTTTACACTCAAATAAAAATAAGTCGATTGGTGTCATTAAAGGGTAGAAAAAATTATGCATTATTTTTCAAATTGCATATGTATTTATTTTTTTCTAACAGAAATTTGTTTGCATGCACTTTTTCTACAGAGATTAGAGGTCAAAGAAGGTACGTTTTTTTTTCCTGTATGAGAACCAAAACAATGGAATATTTCCAAGGGTCCTACAATCATGAAGAGGAATTCAAAGGTTTGCATATTAACATGGGAAATGTTAAGACTAAGTGTAGTGGAAGAAGAGGAAAGTAAGAGCCTGTAACTATGAGGAGTCTATAGAGAGAAGTGCATAGTTATAGGGTTGATAATGAGAGGATTATGAATGCTCGAGATGAAATACTTAAAAGTTTGAACATGCTATAGAATAAAGACAAGAAATACTATGGCACTAGGAAAGAATCTAGTGCTAAACAAGTGACAACATCCAAATCCAATAGCAGAAGAGATGAGCATGGAAATGGCAGGTTGTCAAGGAGCGGAAATAGACACCATGATTCCCATAGAAATCCACTAGGATATCTCATGCAAGTTCAATTCCAGGGAGAATCCCAAGTGTGTCTCATGTATGGAGATATAGGAGAAGGCCTAAGGGAGAAAACTTGCAAGGTGAACTTAGGAAGATCAAGACACCTACTTTCAATGGTGAGCATAAGAAGGGAGAAGAGGTTGAGGCCTGGCTAGTGGAAATGAAGAAATATTTCCAGTTGCATTATTACCCCTCAAGGGTAGAAATAAGAATTGCAACCTACCACTTGCAAGGCAAGGAATCCATGTGGTGGGATCAGCTTAAGAAAGCCAAGCATCTTGATGAGAAAAGAGTTTCATGGAGGCAGTATAAAAGGACATTTCCAAGAGAAATATTTGTCTAAGCATTATTATGAGAGAAAGATGAAATATTTCTTTGAAATCAAATTGGGTAGCATGTCAAAGGATGAATACAAGAAGAGGTTCTTTGAGTTGTTGAACTATGTGGACTTCATAAAATATGAGAAGGTCAAAATCCAAAGGTTTCTTAGTGGGTTACCCTCTTTCTATAGTGACATAATACAATATGATAACCCCAAGACTTTGGAGGAGACAATAAGGAGAGCAAAGCATCTGTATGAGTAGAGAAGAGGGAGGTCAGTCTTCCAAAAAACTTAGAATGACAAGATGAAAGGAAAGAGGGATCAAAGGAAAAAAGGTTTTAAACCACCCTTTTTCAAGAACAACTCCTAAGCAAATTCACAAGGACAGTCAACCCAAAATGAGCACAAGATTGCATATTCTTTTCGAAAAATGCCAATAGCTTGTGCAATGTTGAGGATGTGAGGGGAATCAATTATATAGGAACTTCCCTCTAAAAGGTGAAAAAATGAGTACTTTTCACAACATTCAGGAGGCTGAAATAGTGGAATACATGGTGTAATACCTCGGTTTTGAGTCCCCGTATTAAATAATGTATTTTGTTTAATTGATGAAAGGTCAAAGTGCCTAAACAATTAGAAGGGGTAGGAGAGCCTAGAAAATGTAATACTTTGATATACATATTAATAAAATACATTGTTGATTTCAAGATGGACAAGGAAAAGAGATAGGGGAATATGATTCCATGAGAGAGGGGGATAAAAGGGATAAGTATTTATACTACATTTTATTTTACCCGTATTGGAAGTTTTATTGAGAGAAAGAATCAGTTACATGAGCTTATTGGGGAAAATTCGATGTGGTTCTTGATTCCATGAAAATTTATAAACCCATCTTTGGGAATTTTGGGGATTCTTCTTCTTCTTCTTCTTCTTTTTCTTCTTCTTCCTCATGATTTTTCCTCATTATTGAGCTGGAAATTCAGACTTGTTCTGGTTCTTGGGGAGAAAAGGAGAAAAAAATGTTGAATAAGAAAGTCATTGTTGATTGTTGTATAAAGTTGTTGATTTATCCCATCCATAGAGTAATGCATGTATGCTTGAGAGGAATTGACATGAATTAGACTTGATCACAGCAGTGAGTCTTGAGAGTCCCATCATGGATATTCTTTCCCAAAAGCGTTGGATACCTAGAAGGAGATGGATAACCTAAGGGACTGCATAGAAGAGAAGGTTGTGCATGCTATTGGCTTGTATAGGATGGAGAGAATAGAGATGGTGTACTATGTATTGTTGTGTGTGTGTTGAGAAACTTGTGAGAGCTTGAGTTCTAACTAGGTTGGGGAGTCGAGTGTAGCATTGGAACCCATTGTTGTGGATTCATAGCCCTGGCTAGGGGGTGACCTGTTGTTGAGACTTGGAACAACATTGTTTATGGTTGGGTGTAACTTCCTTGGTCTTCATCTAGTTGGTGATTTTTATATTTAAGATAAGTGCTTTCTCTGTTATCTGGTTTCTTTGTTTATATATGTAATTCCATTGTGTGTTGATTATCATTTATAAGATTTTCATATCCAATATATATTTTCTTATTAGATATGGTTTTGCATGGCACGATGAATCCTCTTTAAGTCTTTCAGATTGATTCTTGTTAAATGCATGTTATGCTACCTTATCTCATTCATGCATTCTTGAATTAATTTTATTATCAGATATCGACCTTAAGACTTTATATGAGTCTTGTTATTTTTGTGATCCGGCATGTTCGTGGTTGGGCATGTTATAGTGTGGTTTTCAGATGGTTCTTGGAGAGCATTCTTGGAGTAGCGTAGCCCATCTTGGTGGTTGGGTATGTTACACATGGGAGGAAACATGCCAAGGATTTATGTAGCCTTGGACAACAAGCAAGCAGAATATCAGTCCCCCATGATTGAAGTGGAAGGTAAGATCAATAATCAGCCTATAGAAATTTTAATTGATTATGGATCTAGTCATAGTTACATAAACTCTAATATTATTGAAATATTTCATTTGCAAAGGAGTAAGAATAACAAATTTTGGTTAGTTCAGTTATCCACGAGGGCTAAGAGAAAGATCAATGAGTTGGTTAAAGATTTCCCAATAGATATGAATCGACTCAACAAAAAGGTAGATGTTAACATTATACCATTGGGTTCATATGAATGTCTACTTGGCATGCATTGGTTGTAAAAACACCATGATGTCCTAGAATGTTACAACAAGAAAATAATATGTCTTGATGAGAAGGGATGGAAAGGAAATATTCAAGTCATTCCAAGAGTTTTGGTTGTTAGAGAAATTTTAACCATGCAGCTGAAAAAGAGTTTCAGGAAAGGATGTCAATTTTTTGCAGCCCATGTGGAAGAGGCAACTAGAGATCAAATGGCTAGTCTTGAAGACCATTCAATCTTGAGAGATTTTGAAGATGTTTTTGAGGAAATCACAAGACTTCCACTAAAGAGGAACATCAATTTCTCTATTGATTTGGTGTCAAGTTCTACCCCAGTGTCCAAGACACCTTACAGAATGGGCACACCAGAATTGAAAGAGTTACAGATGCAGCTAGAAGAACTTTTGAAGAAGGGTATATATGCCCAAGTGTTTCACCTTAAGAAGTCCCAGTTCTATTTTCGAAAAAGAAGGATGGAACCTTAAGGTTGTGTATTGATTTTAGACAACTGAATAAGGTCATCATCAAGAACAAATATCCTTTGTCAAGGATTGATGATTTACTCGATCAGCTGAAAGGTGCAAGGATCTTTTCCAAGATTGACTTGAGATAAAGTTATCATCAAGTGAGAATAAAAGAAGAAGACATCAACAAGATAGTTCTCAGAACAAGGTATGGGAATTACGAATTCAAAGTAGTTACATTTGGACTATTGAATGCCCCAACTATTTTTATGTGTCTAATGAATGGAGTGTTCAGGGAGTACCTAGAAAAGTTTGTAATTATTTTCTTAGATGATATTCTCATCTAATATAAGTCTGAGGAGGAGCATGAGAATAATTTAAGAATAGTGCTAAAGGTTTTGAGGGATCATAAATTGTATGCCAAACTAAGTTCATATTTTATCAAAAGAATATCCACTACTTGAGGCATATTATTTTAGCAGATGGGATAGTAGTTGATCTCGAGAAGATAGAATCCATTAGAGGATGGAAAATTCCAAGAAATGTGATAGAGGTTAGATAATTTATGGGTCTTGTGGGTTATTACCGAACATTCATAAAGGGTTTTTCAAAGAATGCAAGCCCAATCACTTCATTTTGAAAGAAGGGAGTGAAATTCTAATGGACTCCAAAATGTGAAGAAAGTTTTCAGCAATTGAAAAAAAAATTGACAAGTGTGACAATATTAAAGATTGAAGATCCAGATGAATAAATTTTTGTGTGCACGAATCCATGTAAGGAAGGGATTGGTGGAGTCCTCGGTCAAAAGGATCATGTTGTATGTTTTGAATCTACAAAACTAAAGGAGCATGAGATATTATGTTACTCATGATTTAGAGTTAACATCCATTGTACATGCATTGAAAATGTGGAGACATTACCTCATGGGAAAGAGGTTTGAGCTAAGAACAGACCATTGTGCTATGAAACATTTATTTGGATAACAAACACTAAATTCCAGGAAAACTAGATGGTTGGAGTTTCCTTAGTGAGTATGTCATTGAAATTAAACATGTCAAAGGTAAAGAAAATTACTCAGTAGAAGAGCTCATGAAGTGCACATTTTAGCCATCGGCATATACAGGACAGATTTAAAGGTTAAAATTCTTGAAACAGCAAATTCAGATCAACTTTATTTTCAAATAAAAGAAAACTTACAGCAAGAAAATTCACAGTAGAAATTTAAAAACTATGAGTTGAAAGAGGATAGAATCCTCTTGTACAAGGGCAAGGTGTATGTGTCAAATTCCATGCAGCTAAAAAATATTGTGTTGAGATAAATGGACAACGTGTAATATGTTGGGAACCCAGGATATTATAAATCCATTAAAATTGTGACGAGCCAATACTTATGGCCCGAAATGAAGAAAGAAGTGTCTAACTACATAGTCTGGTGTCTAGAGTGCCAAAAGGTAAATACATAGCATAGACACCTAACAGGGTTGTTGCAGCCATTTCCCATTCTAGAATGAAAGTGGGAAGTGGTCGTGGTATATTTTATTACAAAGATTCCCAGAACAGCTAAGCAGCATGATTCCATCATGGTGGTGGTGGACAAATTGACTAAGGCAATGCATTTTATTCTTGTAAAGACAACTCATGTTGGAAATACTAAGACAACT
>SNQJ01S0000414.1:168106-187182 GCA_010110895.2 Picea sitchensis
ATGAAGGCTATATGTGATTGCTCAGTGTCTTTGATTACCCTTCTCTTGGATTGTACACCTTTGTCTTTCTCACCAATTATCTGACTTGCAAGATGATTCTTTTGAGTAATTCTGGAGGGAGGATTTGATGGTGTGTGTTGATTTGAGTCTGCCTGAGTATTTGTATCTTCATCTGAATCAGATTCTTCTCTTTTTAAATCTTGGACCTGTTCATCTTCAACTTCAACTATATCCTTTGTTGTTGATTCAACATTGCTTACATCTCGTACCAGGATTTCTTCATCAACTTTTATGTCAATACAATCAACCACTTTATGCAGCCTCTTATTATAGCATTTATATCCTTTATTGTTTGTAGCATACCCTAAGAATATACCTTCATCATCCCTGTCATCATATTTTCCAAGATTTTCATCAGTGTTCTTGATATAACACCTACTCCCGAAGACTTTAAAATACTTGATTGAAGTAGGTCTTCCAAACCATAGTTCATAAGGAGTCTTGTCACTTTGTGGCCTGAGATAAGATTTGTTAAGAATATGTATAATTGTATGAATTTATTCTACCCAATATGTCTGAGAAATATTCGTTTCATTCATCATTGATCTTTCCATCTGCTGAACTAATCTATTATGTCTCTCAACTACTCCATTTTTCTATGGAGTCCTTGGAATAGTATACTCTCTTTTGATCCCATGTTTATCACAAAAATATTTGAAGTCCCTTGAACTAAACTCTCCTCCTCTATCATACCTTACTGCCTTCAATATTTTTCATGTTTGATTCTTAGTCAGTGCCTTAAACACTTTGAATTTTTCAAATGCTTCAGATTTTTCTTTCAGAAAGGCAACCCATATAAGTCTCGAATAATCATAAATAATGAACATGAAGTAATTTTCTTTTCCTGTGCCTTCCTTCCTTGATGGTCCACATAAATCCATTTGTACTAACTGAAGAGGTTTCTATGATGATGCAAAGTTCTTAGATTTAAACTGTGTCCGAGTAAGATTTCCTATTTGGAAAGGTTTGCATATAGAATCATATGGATTAGATATTTTTGGAAGATCTTTTACTGCCCCATTGTTTCTAAGTTTGATTAGATGATCCAAATTTAGGTGTTCAAGTCTCCTATTCCATAACCAACTTTCATCATCCTTTCTTAAGTGACATTCTTCTTTTTCTTCTTTCAAAACATAGACATTGTTTTATGTTCTTATGCCTTTTGCAATCAACTGTCCTGAATTCACAGATTGTATTTTACAATATTTAGAAGTGAAAAAAAATTTACATCCTCTGTCACAAACTTGACTGACACTAAGCATATTATGCTTCAGACCATCTACAAACAACACATCTTGAGCTTTCCCTTTGCCATTACTTAGAATTACCATTCCTTTACCTTTGATTTTTCCTGATGCATCATTTCCAAAGGTTACATTTCCTTATTTTCTTTCACTTAGATACAGAAACTTTCTTTTGTCTCCATTCATGTGTTTGGAACATCCACTGTCAATATACCATGGGTTATTTTGTCTTTGATTTGAAAGTACTAGACCACAATTTTCACTATCTTTCTTTTTCCATGTGCCAACCTTTCTAGCAAAGGGTTTTATCCTTGGATCTGCTTTGTAATTATTCAGATGGGAGTTTGCAGCTTTGTGGCCAAAGTTATGACAGTTATATAATTCGATCTCATTGTTCAATAGGTCAAAGTGATTGGTGAAACTTTGTCTACTCATTGGTTGTTTAGTTTTATGTTGCAAATATTGTTTATTTCTTGATCTTCTCAGTTGCATGTCTCTAAACTTAATTTGACAATTTGCAATCTTATGACCAAAATTAGAGCAGTAAAAACAGTAACCATGGAAGAAATTTTGGTACCTGAAGGATGGCCTTCTTATTGGAATTTTTTGCTCCATCTTCTGATATCTTTGTTTTTTATCAGGGATCATCTTGTCTTTATTAGATTTTGGTGGCAGAGTACTCACATGGTCTGATTGTCTGTTGACTTGGAACTTGATCATCTTTACTGGCTCTTTTTTTTCTGTCTGTTTGTTGCTTGAACCACTTACATAGCCTAAACCAGTCTTCAACAAAGGAGATCTTTGTTTGCTCTAAATGTCATATAGTTTTGTTGAGGCTTTAATGCTTGGAATATTTTGGATATACAATGCTTTAAAATTCTCCATGTCTTTTCAGGTTCTTATTACCTCTTCTTCCAAGGCTTCACATCTTGCCTTCTTCTCTGATAACTATAGTTTCAAAATGTCCTCTATTTTCTTTGCCTCTTCTAATTCCACTTTTAGCAGGTCAAAGTCTTCATCAGGTTTTTTATTGTCTTTCTCGAACTGTATAAGCAATTGTTTTTACTTTTTCTTCTTAAATCTGAGTCTAGCAATTTCTTCTAGGGCATTGATCAGTTCTCCTTCCAAGTCAACCACAACTTCTTCATCATTAACATCACTTCCTATGCTTTTATTATCATAATACTATTTGGCCATAAGCATAAAGTCATTAACCTTATCTTCACAAGAAGAATCACTATCTGTGCCTCATGAAGAGTCATCATTGTTTACACATAAACTTTTCGTTTTACCAAATCTCTTGGATTTGTACTTCTCTTCACCTTCAGAGTTCTGGTCCTTCTTCTTGTGTGGACACTTAGATGCAAAGTGACCTATCTTTCCACAGTTAAAACATTTGAAGGGAAACTTGCCTTGGTACTTGCCTGATCCTTTCTTTAGTCTTCTCACAAATTTTGCTTCAATTTCATCAGGCTCAGAATCCTCATTCTTATCTGTTTTAAATGATGCTTCTCTAGAGGTGGGTTTATCTTTACTAATCCTCATTTCATAAGCAGCTAGAGTTCCTAGAATTTGATCAATAGACAAAATCTTAAGATCATTCAGTTCTTCTATTGTAGAAACTTTTGGATTAAATATATTAGGTAGAGATCTTAAAATCTTCTGAACTAAAAATGTGTCTTCAATCTTCTCACCAAGACCCTTCATGGAATTCACAAGCTCCTCAACTCTTAAGAAATGTTTATTAATTGTTTCATCCTCATTCATCTTTAGTTGTTCAAATTTTAATCTATATGTCTGAAGTTTGGCATCTTTTACTTTCTCATTTCCTTCATAACTGCTAATGAGTTTATCCCACATCTCTTTGGCAGAATCAAGATGCATTACTTTTACAAATTCATCTTCAGCAAGCCCACTCAAGATAGCATTAATTGCCTTTGCATTGAAGATAAATTCTAACTTATCATCTTTGGAAGCTAGAACAACATGTTTTGTATATCTAGTCTCTACAACATCCCAAACATCAGCAACTAAGGCCATAATGTATGTTCTCATTCTAACCTTCCAGAAAGAAAAATTTGTTCCATCAAATAGAGGAGGCGTATTCATTGAAGTTCCTTCATGACTTGTCATGCTTAAGCTTACTTATCTACCTTTAGCTAAAAGGAACCTGCTCTGATACCAATTGTTGGAAATACTAAGACAACTGNAGTTTTTATTGTGCTTAAACAATTTTATGCCTATTGAAATATTATTAATGTTCTCCAAGTGATCATCAAGATTATGCAATTCATGAACAGTAGAAACAATAAATATCAATCACACATATGATATACATAGAGACAAAAATTCATGAGAAAACCCATAAAGGGAGAAAACCTCTTCTTCTTAGAATGATAGGTAGTCTTTTAAGTTTTGTACATCATCAATCTTTGAGAACCAACTCAAAATGAGGCTACAACCTCTTCTTTAACAAGATGCAACTTGTAGAGAGCATCAACCCTCTAGTTTCTCTAGCACCCACTAGAAGGAAGCACTAACTCCCTGAGTGTTACAGCACCAATTGGATGGAGGCACCAACTTCCAGTCACACAGGTACCAACCTATATAACAGAGAACAATGGTTCTCCCTTGCACCACCCTACCACCCTAGTTTTAATGGTTGAAACCAGATGGAAGCTACAAATCCCTATGTTCAAGCACCCACTTGAAACTCTGAGGACAAAATTCCTCCCTAGCACCATCCTACCACCCTGGTTTCAAATATTTACTTGAATAAGACCTTACAACAATACAGACATTTCAATGGTTACCATTCGCATCACTATTCTGCTACACTGGTCTACTCTGCCTGCATCAGTGTCTTCCTACTCGCATCTTCTTGCACTTAAGTTCTCGTACAATCTGTTGTTTTCACCATTTCTTCTATGTCCAGCTTATGTTCTTCATCTTTGCATTTTATCCCTCAGTTCATGCTGTAATATTCATTGCTTACAGTTTGATTACTTTTTACGGAGAAACAACAACCTCTCTCTGTCACAGCATTTTTCTTTTATTTCTGCTCTCATCATCCATTACACTCTGCATCTCAAATGCTCAAGTCGGGAATCTTAAAAATGCTCAGGAATCATGATTCCAATGCTCAGGAACAATGATTCAACCACTCAGGAACAATGATTCAGTTAGTGTAACTCAATCGTAACTGATCAAGAAATTACGAGATGAAACAGCAACCCTTCAATCAGATTCGGTTTGATCAATGTCGTTGGATTATACATGTAGATGCTTTTTGACTTTTCAATGTGTAACCTCCAATGTGGAGCCTAGAAGTGCTAGCTCCTTCCTCAATATTCCGCTAATGTGACCTTGGTCGATGCTCTTATGTGACCACGTGATTGTGGGCACGGCCAAAGGTGGTTTGAGGGAAATCCACTTTTTGCCCCGCAATTCAATATAGAGCTCCATGTATGCCTTTGGCGATACCATGGTTTTGATTGCAGCCCAATCATGAAAAATTAAGACACAAGAATGTTCTAACCCCGTAATGCAATGAGACCGTCGATCTCACAATCTTGACGGTGCTCCTGAACTGGCGGTTCAGATCTATCCTTTCAAGTTCTATGGATCAAATCTAACCTTCCTAAATAAACAGTTGTGATTTACATCATGATCCGGGCTCCAGGAGTTTCAACTCTCAAACCGTGATTTCCTCCATACATTAATATTCTAAGGTCGATGATCTGCGGAAACCTGTCCTTCTCAATCGACGACTCTGCCTCTACTTTGGGGATTTTTCCTCTCAACTAGATCAACGGTCATGTGTCCCCTTTCTCGATCAACGGTCGATATCTGCTTCGCTACTCCAGGCTTTGGCGATTTCAATTCTCAACCTTCACGCCCTCCCAGAACGCTTTTAGCCGGAGTCCACAGATTCCTTCCCCGTGTCCTCCTCAAATCAACAGTCCTCGTTCACTTCAGGACTTTGGCCTTCGGGAGATTCAACTCCTCTACACTCACTTTCTCCCGGAGTGTTTCACACAGAGTCCACGATCTAATGACGTGTATCCCTTTTAATCGAACGGTTGAGGCTTACTTTGAGCCTTTTCCCAAAATCCACAGATTTACACCACATCTCTTTTGGATCAGATGGCACAGATCCACTTCGGACGATTCGACGCTTGAGATTTACTCTGGATGATCTAATGACTGAGATCTGTTTCAGATGATCAGACGATCGATATTTACTTTGGCTCTCCAGCTCTCCGGGCTTCAGCAGTTTCAGATCTCAACTAAAAACTCTTGAAGTGATTTCTCTGGAGTTCACGATCCATCACCACATATCCCTCTGGATCTGACGGTTGAAATTTACTCTGGCTCTCCAGCTCTCCAGGCTTCAGGAATTTCAATTCTCAACTGAAAACTATTTAAGTGAGACTTCTCCAGAGCTCACGATCCATCGCCACGTATCCCTCTGGATATGACAATTGAAATTTACTCCATCTCTCCAGCTCTCCAGACTTCAGGGATTTCAAATCTCAAACTTTTCCCCCTTCTGAAATCACGGTCAGCTGACACGTATCTCCCAGTGATCAATGAACCAATTTCTCCTCCTGGTGATGAACGGTCTAAAATTACTTCATCTATTTCACCTCCTTTTGATCCATGAAATTCCGAAGTTGTGGATCTTACGCCACATGTCCTCCTTGACGATGGACGGTCCCAAACTACTTCAGAACTTTGCAACTTTGGTAAGTCCTCTCTCCTACGTGTGCAAAGCATTAAGGCTCGTGCACCTTGTTTCGATCAAACGGTTGTTGGTCCTCTGTGATGTGATCCAATGGTCATTGTCGCCCTCTCTCCTGAGCTTCTGATCTCTCTGACTTAGAAGGTTTTCTAAGTGTTCAAATCTCTCAACCTTTGTTCCTCCTGCGAGTCTATCTCTTGGACCTCGTCTACACTTCTGGAAAGTGCTATCTCTTCTGAGCTTTCTCTTCTTCATCATTGTTGTTCCTGCCATCCATGACAAGCACACTCTTCCTGCAAACATGCCAACAACACACAAGGAAGAAAACATTGCAAAAATCTACATGAAGGAAGTTGCTAGGCTACATGAAGTACCTAAGGAAATAGTTTCAAAAAGAGATTCCAAGTTTACATTCAAATTCTGGAAAATTTTGTTCAAAGGCTTTGGGACAAATATGAATATTAGTACAACATAGCATCCAAAGTCAGATGGGAAAATAGAGAGGACCAATAGGATAATTGAAGACATGCTCAGGATGTGTGTGATGGATCATCCATGAAAATGGAAGGACTATATCCACTTAGTGGAGTTTTCCTATAATAATGGGTATTAGGCCTCACTAAAAAGAGTCATTTTGAAGCTTTGTATGGAAGAAAGTGTAACACACCAGTGAGTTGGGATAACCTAGCAAACAGAGCCATCATTGGGCCAAATTTGTTAAAGGAAATGGAAGAGAAGATGAAAAGGATCAAGAAGAACTTAAAGGCTTCCCAGGATAGGAAGAAGAGTTATGTAGACAAGAACAGAACATTTATATATTTTAAAGTGGGAAAGCATGTTTTTCTAAAAGTGAAAGAAAAAATAAAATCAATAACATTGGGTTGTTGCCCAAAGTTGGCAGCGAGATATTGTGGGTGTTTCGAAATATTACAAAAGATAGGGCTTGTTGCATACGTGTTATAATTTCATGCATCCATGAGAGTGCATAATTATTTTCATGTATCGTTATTATAGAAATATGTGTCTGACCCTAACCACATAATTGATTGGACTGTGATGTAGGTGGAAAGCAAAGGGGATTTCCAGGTGGAACTAGTACGTATCCTGAAATGGAAAGTGAAACTGATCAAGAAAAAATATATAGGGATGGTAATATTTCAATGGACCTGATACGGTCCTAAATATGCAACCTGGGAGCATGAAGAAACTATGCAAGAGTAATACCCATAAATTTTTGGCAGTTTTGAAGAAAATAGAAGCTAAAAAATACAAGACTCCATTTTTTGACAGCTAGAGTTTTGGAACATCATCTTAGAAATTATTGGTCACCTGCACTGGAAACCCTAATAAAAGAATGGTGCATCTTGATGGACTGAAGGCGGTGAAAGGGGTGCATTCCTTGGGTCAGCAAGTTGAGAAGAACGAGATATTTTAGTTGAGACTGTTTTTGGAGGGTAAAAATTTGCAGATTTTTGTTTTTATTTCTGAATATTGTGATGTAATTTCATTTATGTTTTTCAGCATAGTGTTTTGCATCAAGGACGATGCACAATTCTAGGTGAGGGGGAATGAAATATCCCCACTATAATCCCCTTTTTAATTAATGCATAATGTAGATATGAATATGGCTATGGCCAAGCGATGTAATACATGTGAAATGCATTTTATGTTTTTAATAAAAAAATAATGTGATTGGAGCTGCGAGGAATATGGACAAAGATGGGAGGTAAATGTTTCCAAAAGAGAAGAGAGTGTCTAAGAGGGGGCCCAAAGGGAAATGGTTTATGGGTATTAATCCAAACCCAGTTTTCTAAATTTATTTTTCATTGGGAAAAACCTTCTATTTATGTTTGAGTGTAAGAGAGCCCAATCATTAAAAGTCATGTAAGAAGGTGGGTGTGAGAGTCACATCCCATCGTTATTGGAAAGCATGGGGAATAATAAATCATCATTGGGAAAAGTGAGCAGTAAATAGTCTTGTGAAAATAGAGGACATTTGTATGGGTTGTTACACGCAGTATTTACATATTCAGTTTGGCATGAACAGCAAGCAAGGAGCAAGCAAAAGAGCACTAAGACTGGAGCAAGGAGGCTAGGAAAATTTGGGAGCATGATGGAGCATTTGAGAACGTATTTAAAGATATAAATTGAAGAACTAGGTTGTTAGACCTAAATAGTGAAATCTTGGGTGAGTTGCATTGTAACAGCAAGTGTTGTTGTTGGTTGTTGACATTTTTCCTGACAGTGGGTCACTTGAGTTCCCAGTAGAGAGATTCCTAGCCACCTAAGCCAAAGAGACCCTAATAAATGAATGGGACGCCTGATGGAATGAGAGCAGTGAAAGGGTACATTCCTTGGTCCAAGAGGAAGAGAGTCGGAGGCAAATTGGGATAGATGCAGGAGAGTATCAGTTGGTTTTATGTTAGTGAGTTGTGAATGGGGGGTGAGAGGAACCCTTCTCTTGTGGATTCCTATCCCCAGCTCGGGGGTGACTTACTATTGATATTTAGAATAGCAGGTCTATGGTTGGGTTGAACATCCTTCCTAAGTAGTCGGTTGCATAAACTTTTTATAAATATAAGTGTTTATCTATTTTATGGGTTATTTATTGAGTTTAATTGTTGTTTCTTAATATGTGTATGTGAATGGTTTATTGTTGTTTTGAATGAGTTATTTTTTGCATTCATGTTCATTTAGAATATTGTAGATGCATTTCATTATGGGTATCCAATTCTAGTTTAAATTTTGAATTAAATTAGAGCTAGTAAGCTATAGTAAATAAATCAGCAAGAAGAAATTTTGTTTTTATGTTTTCCGTGAGTAGCGTCCCCTAGATCAGTTGGGGGATGTTACAAGATATTGAAGGAATGCCATGACTCATCTTGGGCTGGCCACCCAGGACAGCGTAGAACACTGCCATTGTTGGAAAGAGGATACTTTTGGGAGCGTATGGTGCGGGATGTAGAATACTATGTCCAGACTTGTCTTATTTGTCAACAAGACAAGGTTGACACCAGAATGCAAGCAGGTATGTTGCAACCTTTTCCAACTCCATAGAATCCTTAGGTAATCTTTTTGATGGACTTCATTACTCAACTTCTGGAAACACAGGGGTACAACAGCACCGTGTTCGTGGTTGATCACTTTTCCAAGTACGCAATTTTCATTATGATGAAGACAACTTGTGCAACAAAAGAGGTCACACGGATTTTTTTCAAACATGTAGTGAAGTATTGGGGTCTTCCATTGAACATCGTTTCGGACAGGGATACAAGGTTCACCAGGAAGTTTTGGAAAACATTGTTCAAGCTTGTTGGGATGAAGTTATTGATGAGCTCTAGCTTCCATTCCTTGACAGATGAATAGATGGAATGAACAATGGACTGTTGGAATATTACTTATAGAACTTTGTGAGGGTTGATCAAGATAACTAGTCGGATCTGTTGGACATGGAACGGTTTAGTTATAAATTACAGAATATTTTCACGATGGGCTACAATTAGTTCGAGCTGACGAATGGGAAGAAAACCATCACCCCACACACAGTGATACAAGGCTATTATAGGACAAACCCAACATCCTTGGGATTCATGACACGTTGGGAGGATGGGTTGGAGCTGGCTTGTGTACATTTGACAGATGTGCAACGCATGATGAAACATTGGGAATATCAAGAGATACATGATGTGAAGCTCAACATAAGAGATCATGTCTTCATTAGGATAGGAAAGAACCAATTCACACCACAAAATGGGATGGATCCATTATTGGTGTAAATATATGAAGGTCCATTCAAGATACTTGAGAAGATTGGAGAAGTTACCTATAATTTGGAGCTCTCATTTCACACAATATCCCATCACCTAGTTTTTCACATCAGTTAGTTGAAACCATGTCGAATGGATATGGAGGACCTGAATAGAATCAATCCCACATGGTCCAGTGATGATTACCAACTAAACAGAGTTCGAGTTTGAAGAAATTTTGGTGTACCGAATTTTGAGGATTGGCAGGAATTGTCAACATGATTATTTTGTTTGTTGGAAGGGAATATTCGAAGAAGAAGGTTGTTGGGAAATGCAAGGGGCACTTTGAAGGTGTAATCACAAAGGAACATCGGCACCTGCGTTGTCGAGGATGGGAATGCAATGGGGTCAGGGAGGATGTAAGACCTCGGGAAAGAAGGATAAGTACACTCCCCATCATGTACTTGTCTAGAATGAAACCATAGAATGGATAGGAAAAGAGGGCTCCTAGTCCATCCAATAGATGAAGGAAAGATATATTAGGATATCTTGAGCACATGTTGTGCCAATAGGGGTGCCCAAGGGAACATGCGGGAGACTCTAGCCAAGTGAATGATTGGTCAAGGAATGACTTGGGAACCCAACTGAAAACAGAGAGTCATCTAAGGGAAAAGTGGGCACACTTGGGTGAGTCAGATGACTCACCCAAGGGATGCATGCCCCTTAGACAAGTTATCCCAAACGATATGTGGAAAAACTTCCAAAATAGACATGTCGGCTCCAAGCAAGGGTGCGTGCCATCTTAGGATGGGCGCATATAAGGCACGATGGAGAAGAGAATTTGGGGGGAGGCAAGTCAAGAGTTAAGAGACATATTTTGAACCAAGAGAGGAACAGATGAGTTGAGAAGAGAACCACAAGGCTAAAAATATGAAGCATGACAGAGATGAGTTTGTTCAGACTTATAATTGAGGCAACGAAGGAAGGGCGGAAGATGTCTCTTCGAAGTTGGGTCATTTTTTTTTCGTACAGGTTCTTTTTGTGTGAAATATCCCTTGTAAAATTTCTTCATGTGGCACGAGCTATAGGATAGGTACATTGTTCTTGTATATGAAAATTATTTGGGTTTTAGGTTAGTTTGGTTGCCCACTTGCACATTTTGTTTTGTTGTGTATGAATTCTTTCTTTACTTGTTGCAATTTCTAAGTAATAAGAAGCACACATAACTTAAGTAATAAATGAAATGAAGCGAAGGCATAGTATGGGCTGAGTAGACCGGCATGGCTTCATCGTCAAGTCGAAAAACTTCGGTGTCACACGATGTTAAGGATGTTGTACATTCACAATACAACCGAGATCCACAGCGACATGACAAGTATGGTTACAAATATTGTGTTCAGGTATTGGGTTGGTAGAGCAATCTATAAGGATATATTGTGACATCAAAGTGCAATCTTCCTAGAAAGGATCCTAGCTTATCATTCTAAGACAAAGAATATCGATGTCCAATATCATTTTATCAAACAAATGGTTGAAGAGAAGAAGTTATTGTTGGTGAAGGTGGACACTTAGGAGAATGTTGCAAATTCATTAACAAATTATGTGAGCATTGACAAGTTCTCATGGTGTAGAGAATCAATGGGAATTTATGCCCTAGATTGTTGATCAAGAAATCCTACAACCCATGTATGAAAAGAAAACAAGTGGGAGAATATTGGGTATGTGTTGTATTCTTTGTATGATTGTGGGTCCCCCTATTAGGGGTTTTGGGGGTGAAGCCTCCAAAAAGAAAAAAAATAGGGTTTATTCACCAAATTTTTAGGCAGTTTAGTGGTGCATGGTATTTTAGCTTGTGGTTTTCTAATATGGATTAAGGAATTAAGGTTGTAATCTAATCCAAGTCAATGGATTAGGGGTTTTTTGGATGCCACGTGATCCTATATATTGTATTGTAAACAATGAATTTGTATTATGAATAGAATTAGAGGTGCATCTCTAAAAAGGTTGTTGGTTTTTCTAATTGGGTTTCCAAGGTAAATATATGGGTATATGTGTGATTGAAATTGTTTTATTTTATTTTTTAATAATATATGTGTGCAATGCATTAATGTAAAAGGTTTAAAACTTACGATATACTCCACTGGTAATATTCCAAGAGCTTTGAAGGGACTTGTTCAAGAAAGTAGAAAGAGAGTGCACCACCACCACTAGAGAAGCACAACTACACTTATAATCATTTATAAACAAAATTCATAAATATTTAGAGAGACCACGTACTCAAGAAACCGATTCATCCACAAAACCCTATCCAAGAAAATCCATGAAATTTTGTAAATCATCCACAAGACATCATTATCAAGAAGTCGATCTTGTTATCCATCCATAGCAAAAAGATAGTGATGATGGTAGACTAGTGTTCTCCACAATTTCTAACAATGAGTTACAAATAAGAGGAGATTTTATTATTATATGAAGAGATTTAGCAACCCTTTCAATATAAAAGTAATATTTTCCTAAATTTTAGCCTAAAAATATATAAAATATCATTATCTCTTTACAAACCCTAAATATATGGTCAAAAATACAAAAATGATGAGGTGGTTATGCCACCTATACAACAATATCGATGATACATGAGTGAATGAGTATATATACCTCAAAGATGCTCCCCAAATCAAGAAAAATCTCCTCAAATTCCAAGTCATCATCCTTGACATGTGGAATGACCTCCTCAAAAGCCTCAATGACCTCCTCCTCCACAGGTGTCCCATGATTGGTCAAAATTTGTCAATAATATTTCTGTGACATATTCTAAAAGCACCACAATTATGTCATTTTTTTCCCAAAATTCCATTATGGTCACATTTTATAAATCTCATGGCCATTATGCTTCTAATGGTGTTGATCTCGTATAATTTTGAGCATTTTGTCAAATGATAACCGCTCCTGAAGCTATCCACCCTCAAAATATGTGCAAAATATTTTCAAGGTGTGCAATGACCTCCTCGACATCATCCAAGAAGCACAATTCTCTATGCAAGTCATCTCAATAATCCATGTAAGGAACAATTTCCAAAGCAAATATCAAGGGATCCAAAGTAGTCATCAACCCCGAGGCATGTATACAAATCCAATGCAACATAAAAAGTGATTCATGTCAAATATAAATTCCATTAGGTATATCATATTAAGTATCATCATATAATTTCGCAATAACTCATATAATTCATACATTTTTCCAAATTTAGGCATGATGAGGACATCAATAACCCTTATTACAAGTGTCAACACCAAAGAAGAGAAGCAGTTACAAAGAAATCTCATAAAGGAGCATGTGTAGTGATAGATGGTATGCTTTGGAGGGTAACTTTATGAGTTGCATTTCACATCCATGTGAATTTGTTTAAAATATTCATCCATATGAGTTCCTTTTAAGTATAAAGGATCATTTATGCATTGAATTTCCTTGTCCTTAGCACTATGTCTTTCTACCCCTCTTTTTCCTTTTTCTTTGTTCATTTAACATTTTATAGATTTTGACTTTTATTTTATTTCGTTTAGTCCCTTTTTAGATGTGAATTTTATTTCATAGGGCTTGGGGTAATGGAATCATCATGAGGGGTCATCACTCATGCTTTGTTTCCTTTAGATTTTTACTTTTCTTTTCTTTTCTTTTTTCCTTCACCTCAAGCTTATAGCTCTTTTAGGGTGAGACTCTTCTCATGGGACTATAAAGCACAAACCATTTTGGGAGACATATGAAAACCATCCCATGAGCGAGACAACGGAAGTTGGGAAGGAGGGAGAGTGTTGAGTGTGGATTGGGATATGGACACACTACACCTTTCAAATCTTCTTGGTAATACAACTCAACCCAAGAGTCGCAACATTTATCTAGAATATGATGATGATCACCAAGGTGAAACGAGGAAAAACGCATAAACTTGGAGTACCATGATCCATTATCCAACTCAACCAACAATCACCACTTTCATGACAAGTACATGAACCATTAACACTCAATATTAAGCAATGAAATAATGTACCTTATGTATGTCAAGCACCGTAATCATCAAATGTCAATGAGTTGATCAAATGCAGAAAGCATATCCAATCAACTATATGTGGAGAAGCATGGATCTCATATATGGGATTGTCTTATGTGATAAGGATCACAAGAGAAAAATATCCTCTAGTTATTATTGCATGTCAAGGGGTAACAATAACTATTTGTGATGCAATTGAATGATTTCTTCCACATCCCTAATATCGCTTGTTCAAAAAATTCCTAAGGGTTGACCTTATTTCTTGAAATTTCAATTATCACTTTCATTCATGTCCCCAAAGTCCAAAATATTTAATGGTTGACAGTTTGGAAAAGCAAATATTAAATAAGCATTTCTTGCAATGAATAATAGGAAATTAGCAGAGTTGTAAATATAAAATTGGTTTCTCTAATTAAATAGTTTTGCAAACCATACTAATAGAGAACACATGAGTGCAAGCCAAAAAAATATCATTTGAGAATAGTTTGTTTTTTCTAAAATCAGTAATGTTGATACAAAAATGGGGGCATAGAGCCATGTTATCACAAGATTTGTAGTTGTTCAAATCCCAACACAAGATCGCCAAATATTTTGTAACTACAAGACATCCTACCAATGTCACCTTGGTAAGAAATCCCCGCGTTTTATTTATGGAGGACGTCCACCAAAAGGGAGGGCTCTTTGGTGACCTCAAGGGATCAAAGTAGCAAATTTGATAGCCAAGCCTAGTGCCCCCTCTCTTGATCACCTAAGTCAAACTTTGGGTCAAAGGACAAAGTGGTATGAATCTTGTATGAGTACCTTTCTAGAACAAGAACAATTTATAGCATATATAATGTGATTTCCAAGTACAAACATACAATAAATGATTCTTCAAGACACTAGACAATAGATTTTATATGTCTATTATGAAATTGTAGAAATAAACAGTAGTACAATAGCAGTAAAGTAACTATAATAGAAACAAGAGATATGGTTCAGAAATGCAACATTTGATGATGCAAAATTAGCATAAACTCAATCGAACATTACCCAACTATTGGATGCAATTTATGACAAGTTAAACCACCTTTTATTCAATGTATGTAGCAAATAAACATGTATTTAGATGGTTGTAGCAAACTTTGCAACAGCAGCAAGTTTGCAATCAAGTTAGCTCAAGTTATTGTTAATTACATTAGCAGATAGCTTGAGAGATTGAGAATAAAGAGTTTTTTTTATCACTTTCACCACAAGGGAGCTTAAATGATTAGTTCCTTAGGTATATGGAGTTTTTATAAGAAAAATGATATCACTTAGAGATGAAACTATCAAATATCTAAGAGGTAGGGTTTAAACTCTAAGGTGCTATAACATTAGGTCCTTAGGGTTTAAACCATGAGGAGAATGGTTTTTCTAGAGTGCAAACACTTGTGGCCTCTAGCAACCTTTCCTCCCTTCTTAAGTACTTCAACTAGGTTACAATCAAGAGTCTAGAATAAAACTCCTAAAGTTCTAGAATTTTAGGGCTTTAGGAGTCTAACCGTAGGTAGGATTTTCTTCACAAATTTATAGATGAAATTAACCTTATGAGAGGAGGAAGCACTTATGCTCCTCTCTTAAGGTTTTGTCAAGCAAGATCTTCAATATGAACAAGTAAACATTTACTAGCACAAGATAAAATTCTAGAAATTTACTTACTTCACCAAGATATGACAAGTACAAACCCTAATTGCAGCAACACCATCCAAAAATCAGCAAAGAAGCATCCACACTTGACCTCAAAGAGATAGTGCACTAGAGAAAAGAGCCAAAAACCCTTAAATAGCAAAAATTTGAGAAGCATTTCTCTCTCAATGGAGAGAGAATGTGATGATTTAATGAAAGGATTTGTTAGCCATATTTATTTGGAAAAACTAGCAATCCCAAAAGACTCCAATGAAAATTCATGTCTCTACAAGAGGGGTCGACTCCTTAAATTTTCCTTACATAAATTCAAAATACAAAATGTACATTAAATGAAACCCTAGAAAGGTGAAGCCATGCCCTAAGAGGGTAGTGTTGGGCTAGAAAAGGTGACATCAAGCTCCAAGATTAAATTCTTAGGCCTCCAAAGTCCAAATGTCACTCTCTCATGTATCAAGGTCCATGCTAAGTGCCTCCTCCCATTAAATCACTATGTGAACCATCAAACCCTAGCCCCTAAGTGAAGTTAAGGGTCAAAACGATGATGTCTAGGCTTCCAAAGGAAGACGTTCAAGTGGAGGAACGTACAATATCGTCCTTTGGTTATGCTAAAGTTCCTCCAAATGAAACTTCCTTCATCTTCCATGTGCAACGCTCATCAACAATGGTGCCTCGGGTGTGGGGTCTAGAATCCATCTCATGGGCTTCCAAGCCCCTGTGAAGGTCAAAGTGGCATAGTTCCTCCATGAATAGCTCCCATTAGGTAAATTCCTACAAAAAAATACAAGTACACCCTCCAAGAGTCCACAATTCATCTGAATCATGCCAAGTAAGCCACATCTAATAAGAGAACCACCCAAACATTTGCATCAAAATCCCCCTTTTCAAATTAAATGAATGCTCAAAGACCTTATAAAATTTTCCAAATTTAGGTATGGGAGGGGTGTCAAGGTGCCCTATTGGGTAGGTCGATCCCCAAGTCAAGGGATGTTTCCCAAGAATACCCTATATAAGTCATGTGGTGGTGAGTATGATGTGGATTGGGGTAAGACTTCTATTCTTGGGGTTCTTGACATACAAGGGTTCGTATTGTCTCATTTATGGGTGGCTTTGTATAGGGTGTGTTTCCCTTCATCTGCAATGCATCATTTTTCCAATCCCTTTATTTCTATTAATTTATTAAGGTCCAAAACATTGAGTACTATGTGCAATGGAAAGTAAAGAGTAATGAAATTCCAATTGAATCTAGAAACACATAGAGTGTCATATGCAATGGAAACTAAGGGACACCACAAAATGCATTTCCTCAACAAGTGGGACATTTATTAATTATGTGATTGATTTTGCAGGGCCTTCATTTTTTGAAGAAGTGTGTTATTGTTCCTAGGACCTAAAGGTGAGCATATAGAAGGATAATGTTGGATTTTATCTTTTTCCAGCTACAACATATCTAGGTATTTATCCCCTTCTTGCCATGAAATGAGGTACAATCCCTTGTTTGGGTCATTGAACCTGAAAACCTAAAAGGTGAGGAAACAGAGGGAAAGAAGGATGGAATGTAGTAAGTATGGATGGGAATGGTATGATGACCCTTCAAGGAGAGACCTAGTAGAAACAATTTTCTCGAGGGTTACCAACTTGCTAGGACACAATAACAACCACCAAGGTGAAATTAGGAAAAAATTATAATTTCCAAGGAAACATTCCATAATCAAGAAAGGATTATTTGCAACATGTTCAAATGATTCAAACATTAAAGTGACACTTACCATGACACCAAACTTGTTACCTCATGAAGTAATACTTGCAGTCCTCTGGGACCAAACCAATGTAGTGGATGTTGCTCTGCTACTAATGATGAGTGGTGATCAACATGCATAGGAGGGGCCCTGCGGGCTCTACTAGTCAATCCGACTCTCAGCATTCCATGTCTGCTACCTGTGGGCCTCGAGACATGATCTACTTATTTACCCCTAGCCTAGAGGGTAACAGGCCCAAGAAAAAAAAGTAGGAAATTGTTTCCATCACATACATCAAAGTCAAATAGTGTGCTTATGTATTTCTAAGGCTAGAAAAGTGGGTTCATCATCTCCCTCACATTCTCATGTTGTTGCAATTGTGATAGCACCTCTACATCCTTGGGTTGGATGCTCATCATAAGTCACATGGTTTGTATCCATACTCTTAACTACAACCAAACACTTTGATGGAATCCTAAACCATGTAGAGTAGATGGCTTCCTCCATAATTTTCAAGTCCAAAACTGGTATATATTGGCCCAACTCCTTAGAATCCCATTTGAAAGACTCTATCGGATGTCTTCCTCCTAATCTAATTCATGCTCTCTCTTTTTTAATGAAATGCACATCCCAAGAAACTCACTAGGAACTTCCCCTCATTCTGAGGATAGTACCCACAGGTTGAATATTTTGGAAACCTAAGCTAGTGGGGACATCAAGTGAGGCCCGCAATATTCACAAAGGTAGCCAGCCTGAAAACTTGACCCCACAACCTCCTACTAGTAATTTACAACACTCAAGCTAACCCATTGAGATAATCATGATCATGCTCTTGCTTAGATTGCTACAACTTTGGTCCTAGACACCCCTTGTTTCTCAATTAGAAATTTCCAATCACTCCATGTGGTGGATACTCTAGCCCTACATTTGTCAATCAAAAACAATTAAGTTAGTATCAACATATGTTGAAAATCCCAAATAAGAAAATCATAAAAACCATAAGCAATGTGTTCAACAATGGCATTCCACCGACCATCGAATAGAAGAGGTAGGTAGAGGTCCCTCATGAAGTCCATACTTTCATAGAGGTACTCCTAAATGGTGGATAAATATTTATCCCAACATGTGAAAAATGCTTCACTAAAGACTATCCCAACCTCTCCACCTCTTAGAAAATGCATCAACTCAACCCATCTAATCATGTATGGCTCTTGAGATATTCTCTAATTTCCATGTGTTTCCATATGGATTGTGCTCTCTCAAATGAGAAAATCAAGCTCCCATACCTAAACTCTAATGAAGGCCTACCTTTTCACCCAGTAAATTGTTTGTCACAAATAGGAATTACTCCTCCAACCTAATCATACAACTCCCTATCTAAAATTTACCCTTCAAAGTACATCTAAGAAACATATATCCTATGAGGAGCAATGATTTAGCTGCATAAGCTATTGTATATGCCAATTAGCATGTCCTCACCTCAATAATATTACTAATGGGAATGATCCAGGTGGATATCGGTGGCCACCCACCTTTTCCGACTGGCTCAAAATAGTTTTCTGGCAATTTTGGCAATTTACTATTTTTAGCAGGTTTTAACTTTCGGGGCCATTTTGAGGGCCTAAATGAAGGTTTTTTGAGATCTAGGTTCTCAATGATAGTCGAAGGAATTATTGATCCCCCAAAATGAATCTCCTCGATGATACCTTTCCAATGAGCTATCACACGCCTAAAATGGAGATCGTATGCAAAAGTTACGACCCCGGGAAGTTGATGTACTAACTTACCCAAACGGGGCCCACATGACTTTTGGCGCTTCATCTCCTAGGGTT
>SNQJ01S0000414.1:187192-203077 GCA_010110895.2 Picea sitchensis
TTGGCTTCACAAGAAGCAAAGAGGATCACTGTGTGTATTCTAAATTAATTGGTGATCATTTGATTTATTTGGTCTTGTATGTGGATGACATGCTGCTGATAGGAAACAACAAGGAGATTATCCAGGACGTGAAAACTCAGTTGTCCTCTAAATTCGACATGAAGGATCTTGGTGCTTCAAATTTCATTTTGGGCATGGAAATTAAAAGGGATCGAAAAAGGAGGAAACTCTGGTTAAATCAGAGAAAATATGTCGAGACAATATTGTAGAGGTTTAATATGCAAGAATGTAAATCGGTTAAGGTTCCTATTCCTATTGGTGTAAAGTTATCTGTGGATCAGTGTCCCAAGACACATGAAGAAGAGGAGGACATGTCTCATGTTCCATATGCGAGTGCAGTTGGCAGTTTGATGTATGCAATGGTCTGTACTAGACCGTACATTACACATGCAGTGGGAGTTTTGAGCAGGTATATGTCAAAACCAAGGAAGGAGCATTGGACAGCAGTGAAAAGGGTTTTCAGGTATTTGCATGGCACTGCTAGCTATGGATTGTGCTATGAAGGAAGACCAGGATTGGACAAAGTGGTTGATACACATGGCTTTGTGGATGCAAACTGGGCTGGATATTTGGATCGTAGGAGATCTACAAGCGGGTATGTGTTTAACTTGTTTGGAGGAGCAATATGTTGGATGAGCAAAAGACAGGCTGTAGTGGCACTTTCAACTGTAGAATCTGAATACATGGCAGGCACTCATGCAAGTAAGGAAGCAGTATGGTTACAAAGATTGTGTTTAGGTATTGGGTTGGTACAAGAAGCTGTAAGGATAGAGTGTGACAGTCAAAGTGCAATTTTCTTGGCGAAGAACCCTGCTTATCATTCAAAGACAAAGCACATTGATGTTCAATATCACTTTGTGAGAGACATGACTAACCTTGGTCTACACCTAAGACACGGTCACCATCATACTCTCTTTCTTTACACAAAAACAACCATGCAACCAATTTGGCTTACATCTACATGACCAGTAACCTTCTTCTAAAGATTATCAAAGACATCAACTTAATACAATTATAACGCACTTTATTTATAGGCTTTAAAGCATGCAAAACCCTAAATCATGGTGCCAAAATATGGTTACATATCCATGCAGATCATTGGCTACAAATCCCATGAATATTGGGATTTTGTTATAGGCGACTTCGGTCAATTTACCAGTCGATCTTCAATCGAGTGTCACTTGACCTCTTGTCAATTGACCTTTTGAATTTCCCATTGATCACTTCGAATTTGAATTTCCTAGTCGATCACTTTGACCTTTGACATAACCATCGAATCAACTTAACTCATCGGTTTATCCTTCACCTAGTCTATCTATCTCGACTAAATAGTTGGTTGGTTTTTTTATCACTTCAAAGAATATAACAACCCAACATTCTCCCACTTGTTGTCTTCTTCACTGATATAAGAGAACATGGACATATATTCACTGACCCAGTGAAACAATTCCCATTTCTTCTCTACACCAAGAGAACTTCATAACACTCATAGACTTGGTCAAAGAGTCTGCAATGTTTTCCAATGTGTCTACTTTCTCCAGCAGCACCTTGTTTCTTTCCACCATGTCTCTCACAAAATGGTATTTTACATCAATATGCTTCATCCTAGAATAACAAGTTGGGTTATTTGCCAAGAATATTTCACTTTGACTATCGTGGTTTATTTTCATAGCTTTTTATTCAAACACAATCCTTGAACAAGGTCGATGTATACATACTACTTATTTGCTTCCATGAGTGGTTTCCATGTATTCAAATTCTATTGTCAACAAATCTATGATCATATGTCACTTACTCATCCAACTAATTTCTCCATTGAACATCTTGAACACATATCCATTAGTTGATATTCATCGATCTAGATCTCCATCCCAGTCAGTGTCGACAAATCCATGTACATTTAATTCATTAGCAGCTTCAATTTTCCCTTGGTAGCATATAGCATAATATTGTGTGCCACACAAATACCTGAACACTCTCTTAACAGTTTTCTAATGCTCTTTCCCAGGTGTCGACATGTATCTTCCCAATACTCCCACTGCATGAGCAATGTCTGGTCAAGTGAAAACCATCGCATACATCAGACTACCAACAGAACTTGCATATGGAACACATGCCATGTCCTATATTTCTTCCTGTGTCTTTGGACATTGTTTAGAATTTAGTTGTTCTCCCACAAGAAATGACACCTTTACTACTTTACAATCCTACATGTTTAAATGCTTCAAGATTGTCTCAATGTACTTCCTCTGGTTCAACAAAAAATTTCTAACTACTCGATCTCTCTTGATCTCCATTCCCATAATTAAGTTCGGTGTACCAATATCCTTCATGTCAAACTTGGAGAATAGTTACTTCTTCACCTCCTTTATTGCATCCATGTTTTCTTCGACCAGTATCCCATTGTCGACATACAATGTTACATATATGAAACACCCACCTTCTATCTTGAAATATACACAATGATCATCCTTGTTTATCACAAATCCTAGACCAAGGATGTAGGTGTCAAACTTCTGGTACCATATCCTTGGTGATTTCTTTAGACCATAAAGTGATCTTTTCAACTTACACACTAGCTCTTTCTTTCACTTTACTGTGAATCCTTAAGGATGTTTCATGTATATTTCTTCTTCCAAGTCCCCATGTAGGAACATTGTATTTACATACATTTTATCTATCTCAAGATCAAATGTTATAGCAAGAGACATTAGTACTCTAATGGAAGTTAATTTTCAATAGGGGAAAAAATATCACCAAAGACAACTCCTTCGACTTGGGAATATCCTTTCACTACTAGTCGATCTTTGAATTTATCGATTTGACCTATTGTGTTCATCTTTTTATTGAACACAAACTTGATACCGATTGGTTTTCTTCCACTAAGTAATTTGACCAATTCCCATGTCTCATTCTTGTGAAAGGATTGCATCTCTTCGATCATGGAATCTATTATAGGATTAATCAGTAAATGCGGACATAAACAGATCTCCCTAGATCCACCTAGATCTAGAACAAAACAAAACAGAACATGACACTTTCCCTAATCTCTAATAATTGAGTTTACTATCTAACAAGAGATGGGAAACATACTGTTTGAATATCGCTTCCTCTCGTCGTTGTCATCCTAGCCCCACTACAGTGCTTCTGTGATATTGGATCTGCAAGGGAACACAAGCCAACCAAAGTGAAAGCAATATAATATACTCAACAATAACTTATGTATGTGATCAAGGAATCATACAATAAAACAAAGCAAGTTTTATGGGAAAGAAGCATATCACTGTATCATATTAAAATGAAAGTGGAGATTACAACCAAAGCCTTGATGTTGCAAGGTCCCCTTCCAATGACCCTTTTCTCCAACACACACACTTTCTCCAATCCTTGAATGAAGAAGATCTACAATGACTTGATAAAATGAAATGAAGCTCTCAAGTATGAACTGAAGTAGAATTCCTCATCCAATTCTTAGCCTATTCAATAATAATCTTGCTTGAATCAACCTTCATTAACCTCAGCCTTTTCTATGAGAAATCCCTCTTTATATAGGGGAAAGAGAGATGGTTGAAGAGATTAGGATGATCCCACCAAATCAAAGAAGGGAGTAGGATCCCAACCATGCGGATGCCACCTCATATTCTAGAAGATGCCCTTCTATAACTTTCATGAAGTTTGACCTTTTCTTATCTTCTTTACATCATCGCACCCTAGCTGTAGAGCATCTTGCGGAGACGTCGCAAACCAGATTTAGGGCAGAGGGCGATGACCAGGTATCGTTGCACCCTTCTTCTGGTGCAGCCTGCGATGACCCTCCTTAATAAGGTTTTTGATAAGAGAAATTTAGTCACCTTTCTCATGAAGATAGGCTCTTTTGGGAACATGAACACATGTTTGTCAATGGATCATCAAGATGACCAAAATAATGTGTAACAAAATGCCCCCCAAATTATGAGGTTTTAACTCGTGACAGCCAAAATACTTTGTAGAATGTGTGTGTTGGAAACAAAGAGCACATCAGCCAAGAACCTGCAAACAGTCAATAATTAGCATAATAATATACCATTGTCTGAGGTAGGCATTCCCATACTCATATTACAAAGTGTTAAATGATTCATGGACACTAAATATACACTGTGGATCCATGTCAAGGTGAATTGGCATAGCCACCCAGAATACATTGTGGATCTATGCTCTAAAGAATTCAAATTCAGACATAGCCATGAGACACACAAAGTGGATCTATGTGTCAATATAAATCATGAATAATCCATCGCAACCTGGACTAGAATGGGGTGGTCCAGGGTCTTCAATTTCGTCGTCCCTAAGTACAAATCTAACCATGCGATTACAGGTGTTGAAGTTGAACATGGTAGAAACCACTTGATTACCAGCCAATGATGAAAATTGTTAACAAGTGCAAGGGAAATCACCATTGATGTCAATGACTCCCAAGGTACCCCAGTACAATCCAACAAATGTAAATAAATGAGTTGAAGTCGAACACTCGATGAAATCTCCCAATCATGGGTCAATGATGTGAACCCATTGTTGAAAGCGAAGAAACATGCCATTGAGGCATGCAAGTTCTAAGGTACTGAATGATTTCTAAGCCTTGTTCCTGGATAGTGAGTTGAATTCGATAGAAAAATACTCATCACAGGAGGGCCTTGATGTATCCCCCATCATTGACATGAAATAAGTAACAGATTTGAGGTAGATCAGAGCATGAAGTGATTTTAAAACTGACACAAGGAAGGCTGACATGGTAGAAAATTTATAACTGCAGATGGTCGACTCAATAGGAGGCTTATTAAGGTTAGACTTCTCTTGAACATATGAATGACATGAAAATAGTCTTGGCATCATTGAATCAAGGAGGACTCGACATATGGACATGCAGATTGTCAAACGAGAGACAAATGGATTTCCCAATCCGGATTCAATGATGAAGGGGGGTGTCATGTTCAAGAGAAACTATAACTGCCACTAACACAGATGCAGAGACACATTTATTTCCCAAAATTTCCCCCACCGTTTCTGGTGAGTACTTCTTTATTTTTACACAAGATTGAGGAGGATAACATATGCTTGTTGATGTAATCTCATCCTTTGGATGAGTCCCTCGGAGTGGTTCAGTCCCATATGGGTCTTTAGATGTTTGTTTAATGACTCCAAAGAGAGGAAACTCGGGGGTTTTTCATGTTTAGAGAGTCTAAAAAACACTTAAAGAGGACTCCAAAAGTTCCTTTTTTGTAAGTTAATATCATGAGATAGAAAAAGTAATAACCTACCTCTCATCAAATGTTTTCTTCAAGTACTTTTATGAGTGTGAAAAGAACAAGGTCGCTCAGTAATATTTTTGTTTTTATGGAGTGTAAAAAGAGCTTAAAGGATACTTCATGGGTTTTGTTTTTCGTGTTACCATTACGAGTACGAAAAGATGACAAAAGTATACTCGGTTGCATTCTCATTGATTTACGAGCAAGAGAAAGAAAAAAACCTAAGCTCATAGTTTTTCCTGAAAAACTCTAAAAGGATCTGTACATGCGACAAATGTATAAAATCAAACCAAAAGATGTATCCTTGTTCAATACTTCACCTCTAGGTTTTTTATCTGCAAAAAAACAAACACTTGCAATGTCATTAAAACATTAGGGATTAAGTGGGAAATATAAAATAATATAAGAAATAACAATGAAAAAAGTAATAAAGTAATAAAAATAGGTAAAAACTTATTTCTTCCATTTCATTGTTACTCCACCCAAACTTTGTTCCGAAACCCCCATTTTACTTCAAACTTCCACTGTGGATTACAGGAGGCACAGTTGATCATTTGGTGAATGGTCTCTGTTGGACAGGTAATTTTCATTCCCTTCAACTTTTCATGGATTCAATTTTTCTTTTCATTGGTTAGAAATGGATTTTTGTTACATTTTCAAGGGTAATTGTGCCCGAAGGTCATCGCAAGCACCCTGTATCGTGCCCTGCGATGACCCAGGGTCATCGCAGGTGAACTTTAATCTATGGTGTGATGACTTTGCACTGTACGGGTGAGCTAGCCTGTGATGTGCACAAAACAAAAAATGTTGTTTGATGTTTCTGCCAATAAAAAGTTTCCAGGAGAGAGATGAAGATGTTAATCCCTCTTTTATGTTCCATTTCAAGTTTTATACAGTAAGGATGTTGGAATGGCGGGAGAAAGAGCATGAGGATGAAGATTACTTTCTCGGAAATGACCCGGGAATGGTAAATTCCCTCCGGCAGTGTGGACTACTAAAATTCTTCAAGATCCAAGGCATGAGGGCCTAGTTGTGATTACTGGAATACTTAGTCCATATGTGGGACGTAGACCAATAGGTATTTCTTATGGGGGCTCACATCCTTGAGATAAATATCGAGGATATCAACTTTTTGATTGAGTTGTCTCACCGAGGGGCTCAATTTACACTGACAGGTAGTAGAGGAGGTGGCAAGCCTATGAGCCATTATGTCAGCACACATTACATGTGAGGTGCTGAGAGACATAGCAACAAGGTCACTATCCGAGATGTTCGTGACTTACTTCTATGAACTATACTATACACCATCATACATATGACGAGGAGTGCAGCTCCCCATATGGCCCTTCAGAGAGATTTTCAGTATGCGATGGAATGCATGGAGCCCCGAGTTTTCAACTGGAGTGATGGGTTCTCAGAAGCATGAAGAAACAGTTGACCAAGTTTAGGAGAGGTGACTTGAAACAATTCGGATACGGGTTGATTTTGGTGTCCTTCTTCCTGGAGAGGGTTCCACATTTGCGCCTACAAGTAGAGTGGGGCATACCGGCCCCACAGGATCCAAGAATGAAGAGGTGGTGTGACCTCATGGCACGGCATGTGATTGGTCCTATCATTACATATAATGAAGTTTTCTTTGATTGGTTAATTCCCCAGATGCTTATGGTAGATAACCATGCATGTGTCGGCTTAGACTTCTGAGATGATCCAAAATTGGTTCTTCCTTAAGGTTCTAAATGGGGGAACATATCTAAGAAGTACATTTTGTTTTTATAATGTTTTTATGATTTTTAAATATGAATTTTTTATATGTCTTTTATCCGATGACTAATCAAAAAATCCCTATGATGATGCAGATGTGGGACCTCATCGGCCTCTAGGTTAATATCCCATTTAGAGGCGAGGGGAGAGAGTCGAAGTAGCAGGATTAGTCGTTGCTGACTACGAGGCTATAAAACAAAACTTGGAGGGGCTGACAATGGATGTCCCTGGTACTTCTATTAATGAGATCCCAAGGAGTTTCCAGCGCCATACAGTGGGCATATCTACATCCATTAGTCGACTGCTCCGTAGAGTAGCATGGGTAGTCACATGTTATTGCGAGCAGCATCCTTGATGTTATATTTCTATATGAATCCATGTGCTTCACATTTTTTATATTTTGGTCTTCGTACAAAAACACTTTTTGTAAAAAAAATTATCGTTATATATATATATATGAGGATTCTACCGGCTTACTTGTTGTATATACAAAGTGTGATTAGATTTTATAAATTTCTCAAACGTCTGTCTAACACATAATTAGCCAATGCATCTATTAATGTATATAGACATCTAGGAATGTGTTGATATTCAATGTAATCAAAATGACGTTCCAAGAGGCGAATTCATAAATATACCCTTAATAGCATAGGACTTCGAATGGAGTAGACGTTACTCAATTGTAGGACTACTAATTGCGAATCGATTTGTACAACAGGATGGAGGATTCCAATTGAAACAACATCAGTCAATAATTCGATGACTGCACGGTATTCTGTGATATTATTAGTTGCACGACCAAGGAAAACACTGTGTAGAATAATCAATTCATCTGTAGGTGCATAGATTTCCCAAGTAGCAGATGCTAATTTCTGATTATTGCGACTAGAACCATCAGCGAAGCCAAGGAAGGGTAGTGAAGACACCGACATCTAGATGTTGATATTATGGTAGTTGCGAGAGGTATTTACCTCCACGTGTAAACCTGACAAGAATAGAATATTCTGGGAAGCAAGAAGAAACCCTAATTAGTTGTCTAATAACCCTAGAAGACAAGTCGGCTCAAGAGGATAACTTGTATTAGGTTATTAGCCTCCAAGAGAAGAATTCAGCTAAAGGAAATATTATATACTAAGTAAATAGGCACCCATAATGAGAAGTCATCCCAAGCAGTTTGCAAAATTTAGTATAAATACAGGAGGCCGGTCTTCATTCTGGCAAGAATTCTCAGAACTATAGAAGCAGCACTTGTGTGCACTGCAGTTGGCCAGTTTATATGCAAGTTTGGAGGAGAGTTGTCGTTGCAGCTGTTGCAGCTAGCAAATTTTGGTTTTGGCTTGGACTATCTCTTGGTTATGGTTTGGAATATCTAATAATCTCTTTCTTGGTGCGTTATCCTTGGAGAAAGGTGCACCACCTTTTATTTAGCTATCTAGCCTAGGGTTTTCTTCCAGAATGATTCTCTGTCAAGTTTAACGTGATCGGGGGTGCCTTCGGCCTATGGTTGGGTGACAATAGTGATATTTTCTATGGTTAAACGAGAACATCCATTATATTCTAACATTTTATGGGCCTACACCTCCTTCATTCAGTCTAACCACTAGAAGAGAGCATAGCCATAAGGATACTAAGCTTGTTGAAGAACTGTTGCTAGGATTTCTAGCAGAAGCAGTTATCAAAGCACTGTCACTAGGTTTACTAGCAGGTGCAGTTGCAGAAACCCTAATCCTCTCGTTGAGGAACCTTAAGTGAAGGGATTGACCTAACTTCCAGATAGACTAGTGCACCCTAGCCTAGCACACCTCTTGGTACTCTCAACAAGCTAAGACGTCAAGGTTGAATTTTTGGTCAAATCTAGGGTTGACAAGGTAAAGGCAAACATGAATTACTCTATGAAGTCATAAAACAATTTAGATGGGGATTCTAACTTCGGAGCATGGAATACGAGGATTGATCTCATACTTTCCAATAATAAAGTGTTGGATATCGTGAAAGGAAAGATCGTGGAACTAGAGTTTGAAGAAGGAAAAGAGAAAGAACCGCAGAACGTTGCAATTATGGACAAGTTCAAATACAGTGACATCAACTCCATGAGTATCATAGTGGACTCTATAAAATACCACTTGATACCCTACATCTCCCATATTGACTCATCTAAGAAGATGTATGATTCCCTAACAAACCTCTTCTCATTCAGAAACATTGGACAAGTAATGAGTCTGAAGAATGAGCTTCGTGACATGAAGATGAATGATGATGATAGCATAGCATCATACTTTGTGATAATATCTCAATTAAGAGATCAACTACAAGCTATTGAAGGGATCATCTCAAAGAAGGAACTGGTAAACATAGTACTCAATGGTCTTCCCAAGACATGGGATGCATTTGACGCAAGCATGAACACAAGGAAGGAGTATCCTACATTTGAAGAGATTTGGACTTGTTGTGAACAAGAAGAATCAAGTATCAGTGCAAAAGAGAAATCCCAAAAGAAGTACGATGATCAAGCCTTCACAGAAAGGTTCAAGGATTTCATGAATAAAAATAAGTTTGGCTCCAGGAAGAAACCAAATCAAGAGAAAGATATGTCAAGAATACAATGCTTCAATTTTCGAAATTATGGTTACTACAAGAATCATTGTCTCAAAGGAAGGAAACACACAAAGCATCAGTTGTCGAAGAAAGGGAACCCTCAAGGAAATCCAAGAAGGACAAAAAAAACTTCTTCTTCTAAGACAAGGTAATAATACTCTTCATAGTTCTCGTAAATACCATGTTTTTTGTACATATCTTGCATATCTATTTCTTAGAAGATAATATGTTCAAAGAGAAACTATACTTATAAAAGAACAACAAGAACAACATTTGTGAGCAGTTTTGAAGAATGGTCCATTTTGGAGGTTGGTGCAGGACAGTCATTTCCTTAGGAAATGGTTTGGACAATCATTCCCTAGGGCATATTCATTCTCTCCATGTTGCACTTTATTTAGTTCCAGAGGAATGGCCCGGATAGGTGAATGGTCTAGGATCAGAAATTAGGGATAGGCATTCCCTAGGGTAGATTCATTCTCTCCAGGTTTCACTTTGTTTAGTGTCGAAGGAATGGCTCGGATAGGGAATGGTCCAGGATCAGAAATTGGGAGAGTTATTCTTCCTTGCTTGAGAAGAATAGTCCAGATAGATCATCATTGATTTTTTACCTTCTAAGGGAAGATGCTCTTCCAGATCTCATAGATGTGAGTGGAAGAATGGCCCAGATGATTCAGTTTATATCATAACAATTTTTTCTGTGCAGGTTGATATCAAATGATATGATGGAGACTGTATGTCTCTGGACAATATATGTATACTACTGTGGTGGATGTGTTCCATTGATTGTGACTATATGTCACTTATCAAGTATCTATGTGCTACTTGGTGTGGTAGTGTGCCACTGGATAGTAGTTGTGTACTACTATGGATAGACACAGTTGTGTTGTATTGAAGGGCATTGTTCTGATTTCCTATCAGTAGTGTTGGAAAATGTTTATCAGCTAGATGGATGATCAATGGACAGATGTTTCCCAAAAGGAAAATGGTCTAGGACATTTATTCTTCCAGGACACATGTCCAGATTAGAAGAATGGTTCTTGTGTCACTCCGTGGAGTGAGTGAATTATACAGCATCATGTCTAATTACTCAGATGGAGTATGGTTTAGAGAGATGATGTAGCTGATGAAACTGATAGTGATGATGGTACTCCTGATCTAGTCATGAGATAGTCTATACAACTATGTTGATGCTACCGAGTGAATGGTATGTTTGTTCTCAATACCATTACCTTCAATACCTCCCTAGCTAGGAGGGAGTGTTGATATTATGGTAGTTGTGGGAGGTATTTACCTCCACATGTAAACCTGACAAGAATAGAATATTTTGGGAAGAAAGAAGAAACCCTAATTAGTTGGCTAATAACCCTAGAAAACAATTCGGCTCAAGAGGATAACTTGTATTAGGTTATTAGCCTCCAAGAGAAGAAGTCGGCTAAAGGAAATATTATATACTAAGTAAATAGGCACCCAAAATGAGAAGTCGACCCAGGAAGTTTACCAGATTTAGTATAAATACAGGAGGCTAGTCTTCATTCTAGCAGGCATTCTGAGAACTTCAGAAGCAGCACTTGTGAGCACTGCAGTTGGCCAGTTTGTGCGCAATTTTGGAGGAGAGTTATCATTGTAGCTGTTGCAGCTAGCAGATTTCATTTTTGGCTTGGAGTATCTCTTGGTTATGGTTTGGAATCTTTTATCAGCTCTTGCTTGGTGTACTATCCTTGGAGAAAGGTATGCCACCCTTTGTTTGGATATCTATCCTAGGGTTTGCTTCCGGAATGATTCTCTTTCAAGCTTAAGGTGCTCGGGGGTGGCTTCAGCTTATGGTTGGGTGACAATAGTGATATTTTCTATGGTTAAACAAGCACATCCATTAGATTCTAACAGTGAAAACCAAGAACAATGCAAGGTAAGCAGCTGAGGGTCGAAACCAAACAACAAAAAATCACACAAGAGTATGATACGCTAAAAGTACAAGTACTCATGCAAAAATGACTTAAGAATAGTACTTCTTTAAGTAAATCCCATTTCGGGGCTCACTCAAAGGGATTCCATCATAATCAACTAGCTCATAAGATCCCTTCTCCAACACACGTTTGACAATGTAAGGACCTCGCCACATGGCCTCGAATTTACCAGCCCCTAGAAAATCCCGATCATGTTCATAAAGGAGAGTTAGATCACCTTCAGAAAAAACACATGGCTTGGCATGCTTGTCATATTGGGATTTAACACATTTCTTTTGAGTTTCAATAACTAGGGCGGCATCATGACGGGTTTCATCTAATTGCATTAAATACAAAATACGCTCTTCTTCGGCAAAGGTATTGGAGAGAAGTTCAACAGCCAGGTTCAAAGATGGTTTTTCACATTCAATTGGCAAGATATCCTTGATGCCATAAACTATATGGAAAGGTGTAAATCCCCTGGAAGACTTGACAGATGTCTAATATTCCCATAATGTTGAGAACAGCATCATGTGCCAGCTTGTCTTATGAATTCCTATCATCCGTCGAAGCATAGTAATGAGAACTTTTTTTATTGCTTCAACCTGGCCATTGGCCTGTGGGTAATAGGGGGTTTAGTTTTCATGGTGAAGACCCAACTTTTCAGTAAGTTTAGACATCATAAAATTATGAAAATGGTAATATGATCAGCAACGATAGCTTGAGTAACACCAAACTGAGTAATGATGTGATTGAATATGAACAATGTTGCAGTTCTCCCAGTGTTATCAAATGTAGGCATCACCTCGGCCCATTTAGTGAAGTAATCCACAGCTACAATGATGTATCCATGCCCCTCGATCAAGTCAGGGTAACATGTCATGAAGTCAATGCCCCATTTGGCGAATGGATCGACAGAAACTACAGGATGTAAGGGAGTAGGATGAGATATTATCTTGTTATTATAAGTTTGGCAAGCATGGAATATCTGAATAGCAGTGATGAAATCCTTAAATAAAGAAGGCCAAAAATAACCCTCTCATAAGATATTTTGGGCAGTGGCATACCCAGACATATGACCACCACATGCTCCAGAGTGGCAGTCATTCAAATATTTCTCAGCCTCGTCGTAACTAAGACATCGTCAAAAAATGGAATCAACACCGCAGCAGTAAAGAGTATCACCTAGAATGATGTATTGGCGGGCTTGATATCGTATGCGACAATGATCTGTACTAGATAGATCGAGCCAAAAAGTTTGATTCTAGAGATAGATGATGATATCTCCATACCATAGGTCATCAGAACTTATCAGAAAAAGGGATTCGTCAAGCAAGGAATTCTCATCCACATTTTCTGTCTCAGTGGAGGGAAGGTCACATATCAGTTTGGCAAAAACCAAAGAATTCTTAGACTTAGCAAGTTCAAAATCTAAGTCAAACTCTTGGAGAATCACTATCCATTTGGAGTACTTTTCCCCTAGCAATTTTCACATAAGGATGTGTTGCATAGGGTTGGAATCAGAAATAAAAGTGGTTTGCGTAATAGGATATAATGACGAAAACATTGGACAACTTGCACAGGTACCAAGGCCAGTTTTTCCACATGGAGGTATTTGATCTCGGTGGTCGTGAGACTCCAACTCAAATAGTATATCACATGTTCATCATGCGAGTCGTCCTCTTGGACTAATGCCATGGCAATGGTAGATTCTGAAGCAGCTAAATAGAGGAAGTAGTCCCAACTATAGTCAGGGGGAAACAATAATGGTGTACAAGTTAAGGAAAGTTTCAAAGCTTCAAAGGATTTATATGCAGTGTCTTCCCATACGAACTCGTAACCTTTCTTGAGTATCCAAGTGAATCCTTTCATCAGTTCAGCGTAATTGGGGATGAAACGACGCAAAAAATTTGCCTTCCCTTGCAAACTTTGGAGTTGGCGTAAAGTGGAAGGAGGAGGTAGATTAAGGATAGCCTCAACCTTCAAGGGGTCTACACGGATCCCATGTATCGACACAATAAAACCAAACAAACGGTCGAAATCCACACAAAAAACACATTTATCTGGTTTTAAGCAGATACGATAATAACAACAACGTACAAAAATGGTCCTCAAATGTGTCAGGTGATCTTGACGACACATGGAATGCGTCAGTAGATCATCAAGATAGGGTTGCACAATGTGTTTAATATCATGGAAAGAATAAGACATGGCATGTTGAAAACTTGCACCAGCATTCTTGAGACCAAAGGGTAATTTTCGGTAAGTAAAGGTTCCCCAAGGGAAAATGAAAGCGGTCTTGTGTTGGTCCGCGGGTAGAATCTTAATCTGATTATAGTCGAAGAAACCATCCATCGAAGAGAAGATTTCACTGTCGACATAGTCGTCAACGATCTAGTCAACAAAAGGGGTTGGGTAATTTTCCTTAGGACAAGCCTTATTTATGTCCCTATAATCTACACGAATTGTACCTTGTTTCTTATTCACCAAAACTAGATTGGATACCCAATCAGTCAAATCCACGAGATAAATAAACTTGTATTTAAGAATTTTTTCAACTTCAATCTTGATAGCAACATATTTGCATGGGTAAACTAGGTGAAGTCTCTTCCAAATGGGTTTAGCGTCTAGGTATGTCTTAATCTCATGTACAATGATATCAAGAAATATACATGGCATCTCTTCGTAACTCCAAGCGAAAACGTCGCAGAATTCTTAGAAAAGGGATTTATACATGTGGACCTCATTAGTAGAACATGAGGCTCCGATATGATATGTTCTCCATGACTTCAGGTTTAATGGATATGTCGAGAGGGATGGTAGGTGAAATGTTTCTCAATTTCCCTTCATACAAAATATCATGTGACGACTCAGGAACTGAAGAAATGACAACAACGGTCGACGAAGTTGAAATCCATTGGTAACTCTCAATGGTGTCACGTTCTAGAAAGAGAATGGAGTGATGGTGTCCATCATCCTAGGGAGTGTCTTCCTTAGACATGGTTGGCATGATCATCTCATCCATAGGAAAAATCACATGAAACAGATCAGGAGATGTATCATAGAGAGAAGGAGGGGAAAGGGTTGTCAATTGAATAGCTTAGTAAGCGGATTCAACCAGACTTAAAGGAATTTGGTTGCCATAACGAGGGTAATCACCAGGGATAGGTACTACCCATGGTTCATATGACGTAGGGGTTTCACGAACGGTGGTGGATATCATGTTAATAGAGGTAACAAAAGGAGGGAGAATATCGGGTGGTGGGATTGGATAAGTACCCATCAAAGTTGAATCTTTCAGAAGACCCACTCTAACATTCTCGTAACCAGGGGGTGTCTTCAAGATAAAGGGAACGTTGCTAGTGTTATAATATAATGGATGTGCTCATTTAACCATAGACAATATCACTATTGTCACCCAACCATAGGTCAAAGCCACCCCCAAGCACCTTAACCTTGACAAAGAATCATTCTGAAAGAAAACCCTAGGCTATATATCCAAACAAGATAGTGCACCTCTCTCCAAGGATTATGCACCAAACAAGAGTAACAAGAGATGATCAGAGAGTCCAAACCATAACCAAGAGATTGTCCAAAACCGAACTTTGCTAGCTACAGCAACTGCAACGGCAACTCTCCTCCAAACTTGCACATAAACTGGCCAACTGCAGTACGCACAAGTGCCCCTTCTGCAGTTCTGAGAATATTGGCTAGAATGAAGACTAGCCTCCTATATTTATACTAATTTTGGCAGACTATCTGGGTCGACTTCTCATTCTGGGTACTAATTCTTTAGTATATAATATCTCCTTTAGTCGACTTCTACTCTTGGAGGCTAATAACCTAATACAAGTCATTCTCTTGAGCCGACTTGTCTTCTAGGGTTATTAACCAATTGATTATGGTTTCTTCTTGCTTCCTAGAATATTCTATTCTCGTCAGGTTTACACATGGAGGTAAATAACTCCCGCAGCTACCATAATATCAACACTCCCTCCTAGCTAGGGAGATATTGAAGGTAACAGTCTTGAGCACAAACATACCATTTACCTGGTAGCATCAACATAATCATATAGACTAACTCATGATTAGATCATGAGCACCATCATCACTATCATTTTCATCAGCTCCATCATCTCTCAAAACCATACTCCATTTGAGTAATCAGACATGATGTTGGATAAGTCACTCACTCCACAGAGTGACATAAGAGCCATTCTTCTAATCCGGACATATGTCCTAGA
>SNQJ01S0000414.1:216808-231629 GCA_010110895.2 Picea sitchensis
AAATTCAATGCCTCGTAGGCTGGTAGGCGGGTGGCTTGATGAGGGATGGGATGGTGAACTGCCCATCTATAGAGCCGTTAGGCCTGATTGGTGTGAGGGTAATCGTGCCACACGCAACCTCGCGAGAGGATAAGGCGTATGGCAGAGACGATTGAAAGGGGAGACGTGAGGGGAACTCGGGGATTACACAGAGTGAGTGATATCAGAGAGGAAGGATTGCAACCTTCGCTCCTGGTCACTGGCAGACAGAGAGATGCATTCTCAGAGCGTCGTGGTCTCAGCTCGGGGGTGGCTAGTGGTAAATCCGTTGGCAGTCGCTGAGCCTACGGCTGGGTGGAAACGAGCACCCCTCTCAGCAGTTACACCCATTCTTGAAGGCATTTCTGATAAGTGTCTTATATATATATTACATCTTGAAATTCATAGGCTGGTATATGTATAGATATATATATATGCTCATAAGACTGTCAAATTATGAATGATTTCTGTGTAAAAATGCCTGTGCAGTGTGTGATGGGAATGAATATATATATGCACATAACATAGGAAACTACACATGATGTACGTGGGTTAATAAATTGTGTTGTTGCCTGGATCAAAATAAGTTAGGTTCCCAGACGTTTTCGGGAAGTTGTTTTCCCTTATCTTTCTCAGGGATACCTGGTACAGATCTCTTCATAGAGATTTCCTCCTTAGAAAGGTTCGCAAGGAACCCAGAAAAGGGACTGAAATGTACAAGTCTTAACCACCCTTTATAAAGAGGAATGACCCTCTTAAATCCCACAGTAACAGTGTAGGGATCAATATTGATCAACAGACGAGATCTTGTTGGAGAGTCTGCGGACATTCACGATCATTAAATCGAAGGAATGAACGAGGGCGTTAGTTGCCTCAATCCTTTTTCCTCCATCTTCAATAATAGCGAGGAGATCGGAGTCGTAGATCCCCAGGCCCCATGAGAACATCTGGACCATTGGTTTTTCCATGTCCAAAGAGCAGTAGAAAAGGGCGCGGCATCGGGACATATCTGAACTATCAAATCTTAGCTACGAAACCCAACAGTCATTAGATCTATAGGGAGATAGACGAGGGTTAAGATCTCGTGATCTCGGAGGTTCGCTGGGTAGAAGTCCAAAAGTTGGACGCTTTAAATCGCAAGTAGCGAGGCTACGAGAGGATTATAGTTGTCCATCCGAAGAGGACAGGTGGCGGAGATCTAGGGGTCTCGTGAGCTCGGGGCTCACAGGGTGGAAGTCCAAAAGCTGGACGCTTTAAGTCACGAGTAGCGAGGCTATGAGAGGATCTCAGCCGTCCATCCGAAGAGGACGGGTGGCGGAGATCCAGGGATCTCGTGAGCTCGGGGCTCGTGGGGTAGAAGACCAAAAGTTGGACACTTCAAGTTGTGAGTGGCGAGGCCACAAGAGTATTATAGCCATCCATCCGAGGAGGACAGGTGGTGGAGATCCAGGGATCTCGCTACCTTGGAGGATTCACGAGGTAAGAGCCCAAAGTTTGGATGCTCTAAGTTGCAAAGCAGCGAAGTAGCGAGAGGCTTTGAGCTGTCCATCTGGGGAGGACAGGTGGCAGAGATTGAGGAGATCTCGCGAACTTGGGAGCTCGCAGGGTGAGTGCTCAAGTATTTGGCGTTAAAAGTCGCGAGACACGAGGTCGCGAAGCAGCAAAGTAGCGAGAGGCTGTGATCCGTCCATCTGGGGAGGACAGGTGGAAGAGATCGAGAGATCTCGCTAACTCGGAAGTTCGTAGGGTGAGAGCCCAAGTATTGGGCATTCAAAGTCATGAGGTTGCGAGTAGCAAAATCCCTCGGGGAAAAGTCAGCGAGTTGACTGATCATCAGATCTCTGGGATCTGAGAACCCAGTGTTCAACCTTTGAAATCGCGAAGTCACAAGTTTCGATTCCCCGATAAATCAAGGAAGGGGGAAACACGCGAGAGAACTGTGGGAGCAGATTTTCCCGATAGGGAAATAGAAGAACCTTGGAGTTCTTTGGGCGAGAAGAAGAAGACCCTGTGAGCGGATGTACCCATGGTTGGTGCTCCTGCATCAGGTGGGACGTAAGACCACGGTTATGTACAGAGAATCATGTAGGTAAATAGGAGACTTGTGACTCGGGGATTGGCATTTTGCTGCTACAAGCTCCGGGGAGTCTCATTATTGAGAATTCAACCAAAAACTTTGAGTTATGGTAGTGGGTGTGTTACAGGAGAGCCCTGTAGGTATACCAGTAGGACCATAAGAAGTCTGTAAATAATTAGATAGTCCTAACAGATTTGGTTGTGGAGGATTTGGAGGCATATAGTCGATAGGGTTAGGTTGATTAGAGATGTTCCCTTGGAAAGGAACACCAGATTTAGCGTTCGGACCCCGAGCAGGATTCAAAGAACCTGGATACAGTTGATCGAAGTTAGGGGGTACAAAAGAGTTAACTTGAGGATGTTTCCCCCCGGCTAGTTGTAGATTTCCTTGGGAATGAAGTTGCCAAGGTAGATATGGTACCACAGGTGCGTTCTATCCATAAAGTGGGTTATGGACTCCAACCTGAGGTTTCCCCCCAAGTTGAGGTTGTGCCCCAATCTAAGGTTGCCCTCCAAATTGAGGTTGTCCCCCAACTTGGGTTTGACCTCCAACAGGAATCTGGAAACCAGAAGTGATAGAAATATCGGTTCCTCCAAGAAGATTAGAGCCACTAGGGCCAAATCATCCAAGCGGGGGTGGAGGAGGAACATACGGCCCTCCGGAGAGAACTTGGGAAGGTGTAGTAACAAAACCAGCAGCAGCATTATAACTAGGAGAAACAAAAAGTCCAAAAACTCTGGATGGAACTTAGGTAGAGGTAGGAATGGAAGTATTTAGAGCTCTATACCCAGGGGGAAGTGACAGGTTCGATCTAGGTGGAAGTGGTGTCCCAATTGGGGCTTGGGAGATAACCACATTTCCAGTAGGAATTGTGGTAGCTTGTAGGACCACAGTAGAATGGGCCATCTGGAGAGTAGGAATCGAATGAGAACCAATCAACAATTGGTTTGAAACAGTGAGAACATTACTGGTAGTACCAGTAAAATGGTCTAAAGGTACTGTATAGGTGACAGACGTCTCAGGCACTTGTGATGCCATAGGTCAATCAGGACTTGCTCTTAGGTTACCGTACAGATCACGTATTGTCAAAGGGATAGAACCAAAATTATAAGTTCCAACAGTGTGAGTCAAGGTCCCAAATGGTTCACTTGGAAAAAGTGGATTCTCTACTTCGGATCTGGCGTTAGGTCCAGTAGGTATTCCAGTATTATCAACAAAAACAATATCTCCAGACGAGTTAATGCAAAGTATACGCATGTCTGGTCTAAGAGGGGGAAGTTTGAATGCCTCTAAAGAGTCTGAAACAATTTGAAATCCTTCTAAAGAGTGTGTCCTCCCAACCTCAGAAGCTACTTCGTTGTTAACTACTCCCTCAGGAGAGCCTTTTGGTGAGTTAGGAGGTAAGGGTTGCTAATCCTCTAGGTTTTTCAGGGGTATTCTTTGCATCCTACGTGAATGGTGAAGGCCAATGTTGCTCGAGCTAAGTAAAGAATAAAAGAAATCTATGGCCGACTAGAGGAAACAAACAGCACTCACTAATAAAATCTAGGAATCAAACCAAGAAAACAAAACCTTCTTATTTTCAAGTCACTAGTTTGTCATGAAATCCAACGTCGCGAAGTCAAGACAAGAAGGGGCTCGAATAAGCAGGTGAAAAATTTATGTTGACGACCTGCTTAACGGACTTACACCCTGGTGCAAGCTCCCACACATAATCGTTGGTATACCCTCCATGGAGCCAGAGTGAGTTTGGCCAACGTCAATTCCAGGTACAGTGAATACTTGCCCCTCCACAGTCACCTCGTGTAAAGACCCCAAAGAGATAGGCTACTAAGGTTACCAACTACAACAGTGATGCCTGGGGAAACAGTTGACAGTCTGATCCATGCGCAAAGGCAGGGTATCTAGCCTGAAATCAACTCGAAAGGTTTCCACTCATAATTGTGGGTATACCTTCAAGAGACCCCCATAATACGCGCAATATCTACACCAAGACCAACAAAGCAAGGTGAGTAACTCTGCCAGTCTCAATGCGACCTCAAGTTTGACCCTTGTGTGAGAAGGGCTTCCCAGGACAAAATGTAGAAATTGGATTTGAACTCTCCCTATCATAAGATACTATTGTGTGTTTTGATGCTTTAGAGAGTGTGCCTTACAACCTATTTCAAAGCACTATTTTAGCTAATGTTGGTGAAAAATATCCCTAAAAAATAAAAGTTACTAATAAATTTTAAATTTACGTTGTGTTTTAGAGGTTGTTGCTTACTCAAAGAGGGAGGTGGAAGTGAAACTATTGATGTTGAGACCTTGACCCAATAAAATTTAAAAATAGATGAATGTGCAATTTTCAATTCAATGAAATCTAGTTACAGTAGGGAGAAGGTATTTCTTTTGAAGTACAATAAGCGATGAATTACAATTCCTTAATTTCGAATGAACACAATTACAAACTATAAAATTTTCCAATTTCTTCTCTTTACCAATATTTCGAATGTAAAAACATTTCTTACGATGGATTACTAAAATGAATAAATGATTCCAATTCTTCCTTTCCCAAATCAAATTGGAGATATAAAGACAAAAGGAAAATGTAATCAAAGAAAATCAATACACTCACAACACAATTCCTAAACCAAATTCGTAATGTAGACAAAAACGAAAAAGACAAGAAAACCTTTTGATGCAAGCAAAAAAAAATTATTTCTTAATCAACAAACAATCTGAAACACAGAATGAATCCAAAACTTCAAGACAAACCAAATGCCCTATTTCAAACAAGCACCTAGATGAAGATTTGAGATTATATCCTTGTGACAACGAGAATGAGCAAAAAACTTGCAAAATGCAAAGAAAGACCTTCAATTACTTAAAACCAATCAAAAGCAAGCTCTAAACTTAGGAATCAATCAAACATGGGTATAATAATTTCACCCCGGGCTACTAAGGCAAATCTAGGCAGTAAAAGACAAAATGGCGTACTTCATCAAAACCTACAGGAGTCATTGCAGGTTGGGTATAGGACACAGAGCGATGAGCTAAGGTCGTCGCAGGCCACTAGCAAAATAGAGTGTGATGCCTTCGCACTGGATTAGCTAAGCAGGGAGAGACATCTCAAGGTCGTCACAGGTTGTCAATGAGGTACAGTGCGACGATGTCTATAAATTTGAAAAAATTGGAAGAGAGACAAAAAATCTAAAGAAACTTCTAAACCCAGTGAGTCCAGAGGGATCACCCACAGACTCAGAGAATGAAAGTTATCAGAGAAAGGCAGGCTAAAGGAAAATGGGAAGAAAAAAAATCAGAAGGAAGTTGTATCCCCAATATGGTAACCAATTTTGTTAAAGGATTAATCTGTAAATGCAGACATAAAGAGATCTCCCTAGATCCACCTAGATCTAGAACAAAAAAAAATAGAACATGATGCTTTCCCTAAGCTCTAATTATTAAGTTTACTATCTAACAAGAGATTGGCAACATACCATTTAAATATCACTTCCTCTCATTGGTGTCATCCTAGCCCCACTCCAATGCTCCTGTGATATTGGATCTGCAAGGGAACACAAGCCAAATAAAGTGAAAGCAATATAATATACTCAACGATAACTTATGTATGTAATCAAGGAATCATACAATAAAACAAATCAATTTTTATGGGAAAGAAACATATCATTGTATCATATTAAAATGAAAGTGTAGATTACATCCAAAGCCTTGATGTTGCAAGGTCTCCTTCTGATGACCCTTTGCTCCAACACACACACTTTCTCCAATCCTTGAATGAAGAAGATCCACAATGACTTGATAAACTGAAATGAATCTCTCAAGTATGAATTGAAGTAGAATTCCTCATCCAATTCTTAGCCTATTCAATAATAATCTTGCTCGAATCAAACTTCATTAACCTTATCATTTTCCATGAGAAATCCCTCTTTATATAGGGGAAAGAGAGATGGTTGAAGAGATTAGGATGATCCCACCAAATCAGAGAAGCGAGTAGGATCCCAACCATATGGATGCCACCTCATCTTCTAGAAGATCCCCTTCTAAAAACTTTCATGAAGTTCGACCTTTTCTTAGCTTCTTAACATCGTCGCACCCTAGCTGTAGAGCAACCTGCGGAGACATCGCAAACCATCTTTAGGGCAGAGGGAGACGACCAGGCATCATCACACCCTACTTATGGTGCAGCCCGTGATGACCCTCCTTAATAAGGTTTTTTATAAGATAAAGTCAGTCACCTTTCTCATGAAGATAGGCTCTTTTGGGAACATGAACACATATTTGTCAATGGATCATCAAGATGACCAAAATAATGTGTAACAGCGTCCTTCCATAGTTTACTCTGTGTTGAGTCAACTTCCTCTCTGACCTAATTGGGCTCCTCATTAGTGGTAGATAACACATATGCGAAACAAAAATCAGGTGGCTTATACCTTTCAACTGGTTTTCTTACTCGTTCAAACCTTCTTACAACCGAAGTTGGTTGTTCCACCTCTTCATCTCATTCAGTCAACTCATCTAAATCATCTTCTTCGTTCTTCAATTCAAACCTCACCTTCTCTAGATCTTTCTTTTTTTGAACCTCTTCAAACTCGGAAGTTCCTCTGACTTACCTAAAGACCACATCTTGAATGAACACTATTTTACTTAATGCAAGATCCTGGATCTTATATCCTTTTATTCCATCCTTATACCCATTGAAAATACACTTGATTTCCTTCTTATCCACCATGCTCCTCTTTTCCTTGGGAACGTGCACAAATACATCACAACCAAATACTTTTATGTGTGAAAGTGAAGGTTTCTTACCAAACTATACCTAATGTGGAGTTGAGTCAACTAACATTGATGAAGGAGACCTATTTACCAAATACGTTGTTATGTCAACTGCTTCTACCCAGAATTCTTGTGCGAGCCCAACACCACTAAGCATGCTTCTCACCTTGTCCTTCAATGTCTTGTTCATTCTTTTAACAACTCCATTTCTTTGAAAACCTATGATTTCTTCCTCATGAAATATATCCATGTCTTCCTCAAAAAATCATCTATGAAGGAGACCACCAAGTGAATGGATTGTTACAGCCCCAAACACATCACTATGAATCAATTCTAGAATCTCCTTTTCCCTTGTCACTCTAGATGGGAACCTAACCCGATTTTGTTTTCCATATATGAAATGTTCACAAAAATCGACTTTTAGATTACAATCAAGAAAACCTTTGACCATACCTTTGTTTTGCATAGCTCGAAGTCCTTTTTCTCTAATGTGTCCCATCCTCTTTTGCAATAAAATGGTCATGTCAAATTGATGAAGAGAAATCGATTTGATTTGTATTGACTCGACCCAAGTTAACTTGAGTTGATCCAAATTCGATTCAACTTCAAGAGAAGCAATGATGTTGCATGCAGTTGACTTAACATTCCCTAAAAACTTGTATAGGGTTCCAATACGAACTCCTTTCATTAAGACCATTGTATGCTTGACCATTTTGCACATATCCTTTAGAAATAGAGTGTGCACACATGCATCACTCATCTTGCTGACAAATATCAAGTTTCTTTCATTCTACTCCTTCCATCCTGCAGTATTAGTCAGACTCTTCCCCGTTCAAAAATTTTCATCGTCGAGTCATCCCCCAAGAACACATATTCCCCTTCATATCTCTCATATTCACAAAACCATTATCTATGTGGTGTCATATGAAAGCATTCTCCTGATTCAATCAACCAAACAATATGATCTGACTATGTACTAGTTGATTCCATATACACATCACCTCCTTTATTCGGAGTATTCTTTCTCTTAGTCGATTGCTTCTCATCAGATCTCATACTGACTTTTGTTTTCTTTGACTTGCAGTCTCTTTTGTAATTCCTAGATTTATCAAATTTCTAGCATCTTCTCATTGACTGAATAGGGGATTTAGATCTACCCTTCGACCTAGACTTTCTACCAGAGAATTTTCCTTTATCTTTGTCGATCAATCAACCTCTCACCATTAAGTCATCTTTGGTCGATCCTTCTATGTTCTTCCATCTCATTTCTTCTAATAATAGAGATGGAACCACGTCTCCTAGTTCTAATGTGGTTGAATTACTCCCTATAGCCATGACTAAGCTATATTGGGAGTCTAGCAAAGAACATAATAGGATAATACATTTTTCCTCCTCAGTGATTTTATATCCACATATGATAACTAGATTATTATAGTATTGAATGAATTCATATGCTCACGTACTGAGCTCCCATCACTCATCCTCAGAAGATACAGTTTCTTTCTAAGGAATGATTTTTTTACCAGGGATTTCGACTGGTATAAGCTTCCCAACTTGTCCCACATTTTCTTGATCGAGTCTTCACCCAAAAAATTCAGTGGCACCAAATCTTGAAGACAAAGTCAAATCGTACTCCTTTCCCTTCTTTCAATTTTCTCCCATTCTTCCCTCGACATACCTCATGGAATGTTACCTGGAGTACAAACCACTACCCATTGTTCTCCATCTACAAGGATATCTTCAATTTTATTACAAAATGATCTAGATCACTAAATGAGGAAACCCTAGATAGGGTTGAGTCACATAACTAATCTCAAAGAAAGATATTCACAATAACACCATATGATATTATCAATGAATAATCAGTGCACTTATTACAAATGAGTTTACCTCCTTATATATCATTTTTTATTAAGAAAATCATTTCCACTTATGAATGTAGGATAGCTTGATTTACACAAACAAATGAACATTAACATATTCTAAAGTCATAACATGACTTTATTACATAGTGATCCTTATATCTCTAATATGCCCCCATAAGGCATATAGTGTTGAAACAAGATGAAATGAAATACATATAATGAATGCAAAACATATAAATTGAACACTAAACATCAGTAACATCCTTTAGAAGATTCTTCTTTGAACATGGTTCATGGACCAGTTTGAGGTCCATCAAGCCACCTCATAATTTTCGTAATGGTGTAGTTGTTGATTTGAATTCTCGAGTTCTCGAATTCCACCTCCCTACACTCTCGAATCACGAATCTCCCAAAGTCAATAACTAGACAACAATCCACATGCATGTTTCCTAACCTCACTAATAGACTTCAATTCATATGTATGTCTCTCCAACTAATGAGGGAGCCTTCCCTATATCCACAACATCTGAACTCACTGGGAAACAATCCATTTTGAGTTTTTAATTGAGCCCTTCCTATCTTCAAAGTGTGGGCTTCCTAAAATGAATAAAATCCCTTTTCTTCAATAGATTCTTCACCATTGTCAACATCCAGTGGATCGTAAATCATGGATACACTCACTATATGTTGTCTATATTTGACCATTCCCTTAACAATGGCATTGGCTCGTCATCTACAATTCTAAGTTGTATGACCCGACTTCTTGCAATAGTAGCATTCTATTTCCTCTTTGTATTTTGCTGATGTATTGCAGTTGTTTCTTGCATAGTGTTATCCCTCGAGATGTTCTAAGATATGAATGGAATGATGTTAAGGCACCCCAAGGGATAAGACTTAGGGTGAGCCTTAAAGCCATCCTTGTTGTAAATAAAATCATGCAAAAACTAGGGTATGTTTTTCTCTCTCTCTTAAAAATATCGGTCCTCAAACAATATCAATCCAAATATTTAAAACCTTTGACTCCATAAGGTATTTGTCCATGATTGTTTTAGACAATTTGATTTTAAGAGTGAGGGAAATGGTGGGTTAGAAGAAATACAAGATAAGAATATAAAGCACTACAAAGAATGAATCTTATATCTTATGGACATAGAATAACGTGTTGAGCAATTAAGAATTCAACAATTCTAACACATATAACAGATCATTAAAACATGATTCAAACTGTTACATCTTCAAATATCTAAATCCATGGAGGTACCCTCTGCATATCATTAAACATATGAAGAAATGACAAGTAGTGGTCATTTGTTAAGAGGAAATCACTTCATTATCGTAAGCATACAACACACACTAACACTGAACATGTCATATAACTTGTTGCTTGAGCTTTTATTAATGGAGATTTGATACAAGAGACCAAAAATGAGAGGGGTGGATTTTACAAGAGCGCCTGCAAAAAAAGAGAAGAGATTGACTGAAACATAATGCATGGGATGAATCTCATGAATCTTGCAGCCTTAATTATCTGTTTGTGTCTGAGGATGGTGATCAAACAAATCTGGCTGTAAGAAACTCTTAAATTCCCCAAAGTGTCAACCCAAGAAATGAACTCCTTATCTTTCTTTATAGGCTCTTCATTTGTGATAAAATCGTTCATTTAATCCAATACTACTTCTTGAAAATAGATATTGCTTGTCATATTCTTGATACTGCTTCTAATTTTCTAATTGATTTGTAACTTGATTTTTTACCTAGTAAAAATAAATTTTTACCCCCAAAGTTGACCTGTTGATGTTGTTGTGGGGTGTGTTCTCTTTATCCAATTGAACTTTTGTTTGGATTCTTCTGGATGACTCAATCGGACCTTTGTCTATTGTGTTGGACCAATACAACCCATGAAAATTCAAAGGCATTGGCTAGATGAAAGGACGTCTAATTGTTTCCTCTTGACACCCACCACTCATCAATTCAAAGTACCACTAGCCAACTCTTTGAATCCTATGTCTCAAGCTTCTCCAAAGTGATGGTCAATTGATACAACTACACCTTAGGGTAGATTCTAGAATTTCCTTCAATTCTCAGATGTGTGCTAATGATACCAGATAAGGACACTCTCTCCTTCATGAAATGTAGAACACACACTCTCGACATCTGTAGCCAAGATGGTTGATATCTCTCTCTAGAGTGGAGAGACTGAGCAGGTGGGTCATCATCAATTACACCTAGCATCTAAGTAACTCACCTTAGATTGGTTTTCCTTTGTTTCTTTAGATTCCTCTTATAAGAGCTCAACACATGCTTATGGAGATAGTTGATGGAGCGAAAAGATTCATCACACTCGGCTTGATATGCTGAGATTTGGGGCTTGTTGGGTGTGCGTGTATGGAAAATGATTATTGTCCTCTGGCGGCTACAGGTAACGACATGATGATTAGCAAGGATATGAAGGCGTGAGGCCAAATTTCATGTTCAAAATCCCTCTTATCCATCAAATGATTTTTCGCATCATTGTTATATCTTTCACTCGTTCGAAAGAATCCCTCCTTGTGTCTTTGTATGAACACACATCCCCTTCCCAATGGCTTGATTCTTTTGAACGTTTGGGCGGAGGCCCGAAATTTTGAGTGACATAACCATGGTCCCATGGACATGCGGCGACTTCATACTGGTCCATGTCATCGTTGAGGTGGATCTGAGGTTTGTCTACGTGTAGTTGAGTTTGATATGGTAATTGCAATCCCTAGTGGGCCCCCTTTATACATGTGGAAGCCTTGGACTGACTCTGACGAATGCCATGTTGACTTTCCAAGCTATCCCTGATTCTTCGGAGTGTCCCAGATGGACTGCTATGTCGAATCCATGTGGAGTTGAGTGGGAGGTCAGGTGTGTGATGAGTGGGTGGATAGGTGGCTTGGAAAAACCAAAATATTGTTGTCACAACCCAATGATAATGGTCTAGCTCTCCATATTCTTTTCAGGAGACACCACTCACTCTTCAACACATGGCTCCCAAAACTGTTGTCGCACCCCATATGTGTTTTAACTCATGTGCACTTTTATGATGTGACATCTACTTTCTACCGTTGATCAAGCTCACTTGCAACCATTGAATGATTAGGCCCCGCACTTTCACTAGCGCTCAGTTCTTAAGCCTTGGTTGCATGATATAACCATGTTTCAAAAAGGACCTAAGTTCATTTGAAGTGTGATTATCCCCCTTTTAAGCTCCTGATAAGCGTTGAGGCACTTGAAACTTAGCATTGGGCCCTTAGGGCCTGATTTCTCTAGGGAGATTAAACATATGCTAGCTCGTTTTAGTCCAGGAGCTTTGTAAGTTCACCTCCAACTTCTATCTTGTTAAAATTTGGCCTCATAACCTCGATCAGCATGCGTATCAGTGATTGGGTCAAATATGGTACTAGCACATAGAATGCAAGTTCTGATTGGCTATCACCTTCAGTGGTTCACGTTTCTTATGTTAGCAATGTTGCAATCATTTCATCCAAACTTTATTAAGGTATCTAACTCGGGGTAAATATACCACTATTGTATTGAGGTAGCAAATTGTTCAGGACAATAGCCTTGTACTACCTTGACTTCTGCAAGTTGTCTGATAATAAATCTCATATTGTTGACATGACTTGAGATGGTGGCTTCAACTAGCATCTTAAAGTTGAATAACAATAATTTCACGGAAAATTTCACATTCATTGCTTGTGCCCAAAATAACTTGTTGAGATTCTCCCAAATCTACTTGGATGATTTGTCCAGATCTACATAATGTAACTATGAATTTGAGAGGGAAAGACCAATAATGTATTTTGTAACTATGAATCTTGATATTTTGTTGCAGTCAACTTCAAAGTCAATTTACACTCGACCTCCTAACAACCTCTTGTCAACTGACCTTTTGACTTGTCTGTTGATCACTTCAACTTCGACTTTCCCAGTTGATCACTTTCACCTTCGACTTAGCCATCAACTTGACTTAACTCATTGGTCGATCCTTCACCCAGTCAATCCACCTCAACTAGATAGTCGAATGACGATTCTATCACTGCAAATAATATAACAACCCAACACACTCCCCCCCCCCCGATNCGATCGCACCACTAGGATCTAAGGTTTATCTCAACTCCTCACCAATATACAGCTGTTAGAAAGTATATATCATCTACTAAAGTCTCCAATATTTTCCCATGTACCATGAAGACCAATGGTGATGGACCCCACACGTTCATTGTGCACTCCAATAGCTCAAATTTTCTTAGCATTGGGGGATGCCTATAAAACTTCAAGAGTTACCATGAATACCAATAGTGATGGACCCCACATGTTCACTATGCACTCCAATAGCTCAAATTGGCTTTTCATTCGGGGGACATCTATAAAACTTCAACAAGTTACATCTTGAAAGTGTAGCCACAATAGGGGGGTTTTCCAATTCTCCACCTTCCTAGGATGTTTTCTCCTACCAATGAACCCTCGAAGCCATCCTACTAAATTATTTTTTTCTAGTGTTGATAACACTTATGTTTTGGGAACATAAGGACTAATAGAACTTGAAAAACCATGACTTTAGTTCTATTCCATGAAAATTCAAAAAAGGTACAAACAACCAAAAGGGGGGGGGGGGAATTAAAAAACTACTTTGATTAAAAATAAAACCTCATCCACAATGGTTTGTTAGGTCGATGAAATCAGGTAGCTAGTATATCCCCCACCTGACTTCAAGTCCTACCAAGTGGCATGCTAGTGCTAGTGCTCACAATTGTGGATGTGCACCAACACAAGTAACAGCAGGGCTAGATACAAGTCTTTGGCAGAAAAAATACTCCCACTTGCAATGACTTTGTTGAAGGCTAAATTGAATGGATCCCCCATAATGTTAAATTTGGACATAGTTGTCTTATGATGATCGGAGGAAGCTAATTCACAAAAAGATAAAATGTCAAGGCTAGATCTTACATGGAATTGACAATGACTAAAATAGTTCACTTTGCACTCTAAAATCAAGAAAATTACATCTTAGTCGAACCCTCCACCACTACTAGTGATGCAAATGATTTGGATTTTTCCCTCTTTTGTTCTTTTATAAGGAAACACTAATACTCCATTGTGCTCATTTGAAGGCCTCAAAGATTCAACTTTTGCATCATTTGTGCCATTGATTTTGTTTTTTCAACCTCTCATCAAGCGTTGTTTTCAAGTGTTGTTTGTTTGATGATCATGAGACATTGATTGGAACACTAATTTTTTATTTTGAGTATCCAATTTGGTTCTTCAAGATCCAACAAGTGTACTTTTTTAATCTGGTTCTTCAAGATCCAGGAAGTTTACATTTTTAATTGGCATATATGCTTAGTATTGTTTTCATTTATTTGCATTAATCCTTTGTCCCTTTTATTTATCCTCATTGGACGATTGTTGCATTAGCACTTGTAAGCGTGGGAGCTTGGAGAAAGATTTTTTTAGAGATGGCCATGGAGGGTTGGTGCAATGATTCACCCATTAGGTGGGTTGGTCGAAGAAAATTGTTCTTCTTCTTGTTGAGATATTTCCCTCACTCGTGAAGGTGTTGTTGAAATAATGTAACTACAAAGTGTATTCTTATTATTATTCATTGGATCAATACCCATTGTGGATTGATCATGTCATATTGTAATTGTAAAAGGCAGAATAAGAAATTGGCCCTAGAAGATATTAAAGAGGCACCGAAACATAATAAAGGTGGTTATAACCACCCAGTTGGAGAAGTCGGCCCTGCCAGTGAAGAGACACTTCACAGGTGCCAGTCTAATATAAATAAGGAGGCTAGCACCTCACTTAGATACACAACTCACTTGCTCATTTTGCAAGACAACTTTTGGATCTGCAATTAGAGAAGAAGGAGAGAGAGTGGCGCATGTCTGGGAGAGGATCTTCTGCATTAGTTTAAGAGATCTCTTGGAATTGTATTGGCTATTTATAATAAGGAAGTTTTGTTGGGTTTTCTTCCCCTAGAGGGTTTCCCAGGATAAATGTTGTGTCTCTTGTGATTGTGTATTTCTCAGTGATCTTGTATTATCCTATTATTATATAC
>SNQJ01S0000414.1:242096-263808 GCA_010110895.2 Picea sitchensis
AGTGGACTCCCCAGAGAGTTGAAGAGTGTTGACTCTTCGGGCCCGTGAGAAACAGAAGGTCCTGGTGGAGCAGTTGGCTCGGTGAGGGGCGAGTTGCGTCACTTAACCATGTGTTGTATATCTTATATATCTCCATTACCTTTGTCGGGAGTTTGTTCAATCGGTTTTCCCGACAGTCTAGTTAGAAGGATTCCTCTCCTGGGAGGGGGCTGGGTTTCTCTTTTCACTAAAGAGACCTGATCCTCTTTACATCCTTTCATCTGGAATTCTATTGTTTTGCCCTCTTCAAAATTTTCTGCAAGGGTTTTCTTAGAGGCTCTTTTTATGAACATAGATATAGAAGTTGGGAGTGTGTTGGCATAAACCTCGATTTGTAACTCTTGAGTTGGTTTTTCCATAGGATGGACATTGTTTAGGATGGTCATGAATATTTGTTTAAAATATCTGACCCTCTCTTTCAAGCTCATGGTGGCTGCGAATAGCTCATCCATCAAGGCTCCCATAGTAGTTTCCTCTGCAAATTTATCTAGAAAATCTTTCTGGAACTTGGTCCAGCTGGTTATAGATCCTACTGGCAAATTGAAATACCACGTGGAATCTGAATTTTTGAACGTGTAGGGGAATATTCTGCAAACTACGTCTTCATTTTGAACATTCATAAGTCTGATCGCGAGTATGAACTTCTTGATATGATCTTCAGGTGAACCTGAAGTTTTGGGGTCGTACTTAGGAAGCAACTTCTCCATATGTCAAGGAAGACTATGTATTCGTCCAGGGATGGCCATGGCGTCTCCAGCCAACCTTGGATGGTTGTTCTGAAGTGGGATTTGTCTTTCTTCCTCATGGTTATTATTACCCTCCATATCTTCGGAATTCAAGTCGAACTCTTCTTCTTCTGAAAATTCGTTTGCCTCAGAGATGTTGTCGGCTGGCGTTTTGGGTATCAGATCAAGAGGTTCTTTGATTTCGGTAATTGAAAAATATATTAAGTCTTCTACAGAGTGTACGAAAACCTCGTTAGGAGTGCTAACCACTGGTCTGCTTTGTTGTTTTCTTAGAGGGAGGATGGGAGCTAAGGAAAACGCATCGATTTGCCGAGCGTAGGCTCTAGTGATTCTCCTGAATTGATTCACTTCCTCGTGAGGAAGGATATAAGGTATTTCAGGGTGAAAAGGTTCTTCCTCGGGCTGGGATGAGTTATCCGTTTCAGGAATACTCAATGTGTGTGGGTTGTCTTGTGAAGGACTAGCCATGCGTGTGGGTTGTTACGAATCTGTAGGTTGTTTGAAATGATAGATAAAATATATATTCAACCATTCATTCTCAGGCCCTCCTTCTAGTGCCAATTTTGTTGTTGGGTCTTAAATACGTTGAATCAACAGTAGGAACCAAACCCGCCACCAAGTCTCAATTACACTCTGTAGCATTTAAAAATGGAATGGTTCTCTAGATCTTGTGATCCAGACAATTTATCGTTGGGCTTTGTGTTTTCTTGTGAAGGCTCTTCCTTCAGTTAGGACTGTTCTCTTCTGTATTTTCTCTTAGGTGGGGCTGATATGAGACATGCAAGCTAGTATAAATCAACTTGACAAACAACAGGATTAAGTTTTAACTACTGGGGAAGAGGCTAAGCTTGGGATAACCCGCTACTCAACATGTAGACAATTACTCTATACCACAGGCTTAGTACTAATACATTAACCATGTGAGCATCCAATTACTGTCTGAGAAACTAACTATCAGAAAGAAAGCACATATGTAATAAGATCATGGCAAGAAAAATAATCCATCTACCATAACCATTCATCACATAATAACACAACGATTTATCTTCATCGTTAAAGCAAAAAACATCAAAACATTGCACCAGATAACATGACAACAAAATTAATTTCTCTTACTCATTACTGCATCATTTATGAAACAAGATAGGAAGTAGTTATTCTCCAAGTCCATTCACATGCATCTGATGAAAATAGCTTGTCTTTGGTCCAGAAGGACTTCTCAATTCATAACAGTCTCAAAATAATTCTTAACAACCAAAAAAAAAAAAAAAGAGTTCCTACAACAACCATCAACCCTTGACTAATTGGTCGATGTCCTTATTTATAATATAAAGTTTTAACTGAAACTAACGGCTAAGTGTAGTTTAAACAAACAAACAAACAAAAAAATCGCCACATGGCATTATCTTCTAAAATTTTCTTTAACAGTCAACCCAAGATACTTCTTGGAAAAGGTGACTTCTCTCGTATTCAGTCCAGCTGATAAAAAGTTCTTCACAAGTTTGGGCTCATGGAAATCTGTGTTGTTCTATCAGGGTCACATATGTTCCCCTGATGTCTACTACATGCGCCCAATACTTTACTAGAATGGAGTTCAACTGCTGTAACATGGTTCAAGCTCTGATCGGATGTTCTGCGAATTGTTGCACTTGACCTGGCCTCGCATCGGTAATCTCTGTGAACTCTTCAGTCCATAGCGAGTCTTGTTCGGCATGCAACTTGACCACGTTGCTCAGGTTGATGAAATTATCGGGGGTGCCGAACTCGGGGAGCCTGGCATCCTTCATCGCTCTGTCGATTCTGCTTCGGTGTTTCTTTCAGGTTCCTCGGTGAGATCACGGAGCAAGCTTTGTTCGGTAATTAGGGAATCATTCCTGCAATCGGGGTTGAGATATTTTAGTTATCAAGTAATATGATATAAGATACAAACAAACAGAATAGACTGATGTGTACCTGTGGATCTCATTAGTCTCGATCGTTTAATACTTACATGATCCCAGTTGCCCCTTTGAATGACCTACAATGTCTTTATCCACACCGTCGCTCCTCTTCAGTTTAAATGAGTTATGTCAGCATGCCATAGCGTGGCAAATCAAGTACGGTGGATATGAGCGTTGGAACCGTCATAGTAGTCGCTCGACCTTTGGGGCCAGGAAAAGATGCCAGAGTCGAGTGTGCGTGTGTATGCTCCCAGAAGGTCAGATACCGTAGTAAGGAAGTCATTAAATGCCTCCAGAATATGTATCACCAAGTGTGTCAACTATCATTCGTCAATAATGGAAGTTGGTGAGTTTAAAGAGATTGGANCGGTGGTGTTTTATGCGTTATGGATTGCACCCGTCGAGCAGCTGCGCGCATTAAGTCTTCAAGACATCCTTCCGCGAGGCGTGAGTGTTATTTTGGCACGCTCTAGTTCGCTCCTTTGTTTCTCTATAAATTCTAGGAGTTTTGTGGGGAATTTTACGCATAAGTCGAGTTTATACCTCTATAACGTTGGTCTTGTGAGTTTATTCAGGCGAAACACAGTGTAGTGTTCCTTTACCATCTGTAGACGTCCAAGCCACTACGTTGTTGCTCTATGGGATCCCCTTTAAACAAGGGACGGGGTTTGCGAGGTAGTCAGAGTGCCAGTTTCGAGCCCCAACATGCCTAGGACCCTTTTGTATTGGCTTCCAGTGTCCTTGAAGATTCGACCGGAGGTACAGGCCTTTGCTTGGAGAGGGTGTCAATACCTCTAGCGGAAGTTGGGGTGGAGAGAAGTACGTCTGAAAGAGGTATTTTGGGGAGCATTCCCTCACAGGAGGGACACCATGGAGAACGGGAAGGCCTAGGAAAGATACGGGAAAAGTGGAGGAAGATCGCCTCACAGTTGAGTTGAGTGTACATCCTGTCGTTGACGGGTCTACGACGCTTACTAACTGGTCAGAGCCTATGGGGACTACCAGTAAAGGAAGCGGGGAATGAAAGGGAAGGGAAAAATCACTGGGTTCTCCCGTCAAGAGTCACATCCAGCAGTTAGAGCACACCCAACTTTCCATAGATGAAATCTACCAAGAAAATAGAGAGTTGTGGAGCCAGTTGGCGGCGAAGAACCAGGAGGTATCAACATCGCAAGGTTGTAGAGGAAGCACAGTTTGGCTCCAGAGACAACTTTGAGAAGCACAAGATACAATTGTACAGTTGCGCGAGGCGCAGAGGATGAAAACGAAAGAGGAGAAGAAAACATTACAGGGTGCGAGAAGTAGTTCAGGAGAGGGTTCACACGTAGGAGATACATAATGGGCGAGTCCTTGCTTTGCGTTCCCCGAAGTGAAGCTTAATAGTTTTTTTTTTCTCTCTTTTGTCGTAAGGGTTTTATACTTTCACTGTGACTGAGCCGGTCGGTAAAGACGTTGATGGTATCTATTTTTATGTGACCCAAGTTTGGTGGGAAATTTTAATTATATGAAAAATTTGAAGCATCTTAAATGTATCTCGTTCCCTTTTGGATGTAAATTAATTGTGTTCTTTTATCTGAGTTTTCACGCAAATTATGGGATTGTATAATTGTTATTATTGTATTGTAAGTTTGTTGATATGTTCCCTTTAAAAATTCTGATATCGATTGATGCTGACGTGGCGTCATTAACCCAAGGTTATTTAAAGTACTTGAACATAAAATTTGGCATTCGGATGGTGGGTAAGGATTGCACTTGGGGACTTTACTCACGTCGAAATCACTAAAGGAAATAGATATTGTGACTGCCTATACTTGGATGGCATTGTGGATTGGCATTTTAAAATGTAAAATTAATGTGTATTTTATTTTGTAACTCCCCGATGCCGAAATCGCATTGGGTGTTGGCGGTCGGTGATACTGCTCCTCTCCTTGCGTGACGCTTATTTTTTTGTTTTCCTGCCGAAGCCGAACGGATTGGTCTTCGGCAATATTCCTGCCAAAGTTCAAAAAAAAAGAAAGACTTTCGTCTGTCGACGCTGATGAAGATCGGTGCTTGGCCATTTTAAACTTCTCAAACGATTTTTGCACCTTTAATATTTACCAATGTTGAACTCCTTAAGCGTGTTGGGAAATCTTTAGATTACCGATTCCTTAAGTGGTTGTTAAGTACCTTTTAATGGTTAAGATGATTCTTTGTTGTATTTTCAAGAAAACTTTAAAAAATTCAAACATGAAACATAAAAGATAAGCACAGGCATCAGTTTCATACTGAAGGAAAAATAGACAGTGCAAAGGATCAAGTGGTACCCAAAAAGTAGAAATGGACATAGACTTTTTAGGGTGTGTTGAGTGCTCAACAAGTATCTATCCCAAAATCAACTCGAAAGGCTTCCACTCATAATTATGGGTATACCTTCAAGAGACCCCCATAATATGCACAATCTCTACACCAAGACCAACAAAGCAGGGAAAGTAACTCTACCAGTCTCAATGCGACCTCAGGTTTGACCCTTGTGTGAGAAGGGCTTCCCAGGAAAAAATGTAGCAATTGGATTTAAACTCTCCCTATCACAAGATACTATTGTGTGTTTTGATGCTTTGGAGAGTGTGCCTTACAACCTATTCCAAAGCGCTATCCTAGCTAATGTTGGCGAAAAATATCCCTAAAAAATAAAAGTTACTAATAAATTTTAAATTTGTGTTGTGTTTTAGAGGTTGTTGCTTAATCAAAGAGGGAGGTGGAAGTGAAACTATTGACGTTGAGACCTTGACCCAATAAAATTTAAAAAGAGATGAATGTGTAATTTTCAATTCAATGAACTCTAGTTACAGTAGGGAGAAGGTATTTCTTTTCAATTACAATAAGATACGAATTACAATTCCTTAATTTCGAATGAACACAATTCCAAACAATCACAAACTATAAAATTTTCCAATTTATTCTCTTTACCAATATTTCGAATTTAAAAACATTTCTTGCGAGAGATTATTAAAATGAATAAATGATTCCAATTCTTCCTTTCCCAAATCAAATTAGAGATATAAAGACGAAGGGAAAATGTAATCAAAGAAAATCAATACACTCACAACACAATTCCCAAACCAAATTCGTAATGTAGACAAAAACGAAAAAAGACAAGAAAACATTTTGATGCAAGCAAGCAAAAAGTGTTTCTTAATCAACAAACAATTTGACAAACAGAATGAATCCAAAACTTTAAGAAAAACCAAATACACTCTGTCAAGCAAGCACCCAGATGAAGATCCGAGATTATATCCTTGTGACAACGAGAATGAGCAAAAAACTTGCAAAATGAAAATAAATACCTCCAATTACTGAAAACCAATCAAAGGCAAGATCTAAACTCGGGAATCAATCAAACATGGGTATAATAAGTTCACCCCAACCTACTAAGGAAAATCTGGGTAGTAAAAGACAAAATGACTTACTTCATCAAAACCTCCAGGAGTCGTCACAGGCTAGGTATAGAACACAGAGCGACAAGCTAAGGTCGTTGCAGGCCACTGGAAAAATAGAGTGTGACATCTTCGCACTAGATTGGCTAAGCATGGAGTGACATCTCAAGGTCATCGCAGGATGTCAATGAGGTATAGTGAGACAATGTCTGTAAATTTGAAAAAAATGGAAGAAAAACAAAAAAATCTAAAGGAACTTCTAAACCCAGTGAGTCCATATGGATCACCCACAGACTCCGAGAATGAAAGTTATCAGAGAAAGGAAGGCTAAAGGAAAATGGGAAGCAAAAAATCAAAAGGAGCTTGTATCCCCAGTATGGTCGCCAATTTAGTTATAGGATTAATCGATAAATTCAGACATAAATAGATCTCCCTAGATCCACCTAGATCTAAAACAAAACAAAATAGAACATGACGCTTTCCCTAATCTCTAATCATTGAGTTTACTATCTAACAAGAGATGGGAAACATACCATTTAAATATCGCTTCCTCTCATCATTGTCTTCCTAGCCCCACTCCAGTGCTCCTGTGATATTGGATCTGCAAGGGAACACAAGCCAACCAAAGTGAAAGCAATATAATATACTCAACGATAACTTATGTATGTGATCAAGGAATCATACAATAAAACAAAGCAATTTTTATAGGAAAGAAACATATCATTTTATCATATTAAAATGAAAGTGGAGATTACAGCCAAAGCCTTGATGTTGCAAGGTCCCCTTCCGATGACCCTTTTATCCAACACACACACTTGCTCCAATCCTTGAATGAAGAAGATCCATAATGACCTGATAAAATGAAATGAAGCTCTCAAGTATGAACTGAAGTAGAATTCCTCATCCAATTCTTGGCCTATTCAATAATAATCTTGCTTGAATCAACCTTCATTAACCTTAGCCTTTTCCATGATAAATCCCTCTTTATATAGGGGAAAGAGAGATAGTTGAAAAGATTAGGAATGTCCCACCAAATCAAAGAAGCGAGTAGGATCCCAACCATATAGATGCCACCTCATCTTCTAGAAGATCCCCTTCTAGAACTTTCGTGAAGTTCGACATTTTCTTAGCTTCTTGACATCGTTGCACCCTAGTTGTAGAGAAGACTGCGGAGACGTCACAAACCATCTTTAGGGCAGAGGGTGACGACCAAGCATCGTCGCACCCTGCTTATGGTGCAGCCTGCGATGACCCTCCTTAATAAGGTTTTTGATAAGAGAAAGTCAGTCACCTTTCTCATGAAGATAGGCTCTTTTGGGAACATGAACACATGTTTTTCAATGGATCATCAAGATGACCAAAATAATGTGTAAAAGCATCCTTCCATAGTTTACTCTGTGTTAAGTCAACTTCCTCTCTGACCGAATTGGGCTCCTCATCAGTGGTAGATGACACATATGCAAAACAAAAATCGGGTGGATTATACCTTTCAACTAGTTTTCTTACTCGTTCAAACCTTATTACAACCGAAGTCAGTTGTTCCACCTCTTCATCTCATTCAGTAGACTCATCTAAATCATATTCTTCATTCTTCAGTTCAAACCTCACCTTCTCTAGATATTTCTTTGTTTGAACCTCTTCAAACTCGGAAGTTCCTCTGACTTCCCTAAAGACCACATCTCGAATGAACACTATTTTACTTGATGCGAGATCCCAAATCTTATATCCTTTTATTCCATCAGTGTACCCATTGAAAATATAGTTGATTTCCTTCTTATCCATCATGCTCCTCTTTTCCTTGGAAACATGCACAAATACATCACAACCAAATACTTTGATATGTGAAAGTGAAGGTTTCTTACCAAACTATACCTAATGTGGAGTTGATTCGAATAACACTGATGAAGGAGACCTATTTACCAAATACTTTGTCATGTCAACTGCTTATACCCAGAATTCGTGTGCGATCCCAACACCACTAAGCATGCTTCCTGCCTTGTCCTTCAATGTCTTGTTCATTCTTTCAACAACTCCATTTCTTTCTCGAAAAAGCATCTATGAAGGAGACATAATATATGGATCCACCAAGTGAAGGGATTGTTACAGGCCCAAACACATCACTATGAATAAATTCTAGAATCTCCTTTTCCCTTGTCACTCTAGATGGGAACCTAACCTGATTTTGTTTTCCATATATGAAATGTTCACAAAAATCGACTTCTAGATTACAATTAGGAAAACCTTTGACCATACCTTTGTTTTGCATAGCTCGAAGTCTTTTTTCTCCAATGTGTCCCATCCTCTTGTGCAATAACATGGTCATGTCAACTAGATGAAGAGCAATCAATTCGGTTTGTATTGACTCAACCCAAGTTAACTTGAGTTGATCCAAATTCGATTTGACTTCAAGAGAAGCAATGATGTTGCATCCAGTTGAGTTAACATTCCCTAAAAACTTGTATAGGGTTCCAATACGAACTCTTTTCATTAAGACCATTGTATGCTTGACCATTTTGCACATATCCTTCATAAATAGAGTGTGCACACATGCATCACTCATCTTGCTGACAAATATCAAGTTTCTTTCATTATACTCTTTCCATCCTACAGTATCAGTCAGACTCTTCCACGTTCAAATATTTTCATCGTCGATTCGTCCCCCAAGAACACATCTTCCCCTTTATATCTCTCATATTCACAAAACCATTATATACGTGGTGTCATATGAAAGGATTCTCCTGTTTCAATCAACCAAACATCATGATCTGACTATGTACTAGTTGATTCCATATACACATCGCCTCCTTTATCCAGAGTATTCTTTCTCTCAGTCGATTACTTCTCGTCATATCTCATACTTACTTTTGTTTCCTTTGACTTGCAGTCCCTTTTTTTATTCCTAGCTTTATCAAATTTCTAGCATCTTCTCATTGACTGAATCGGGGATTTAGATCTACCATTTGACCTAGACTTTCTACCGGAGAATTTTCCTTTATCTTTTTCGATCGATCGGCCTCTCACCATTAAGGCATATTTGGTAGATCCTTCCATGTTATTCCATCTCATTTATTATAATAATAGAGATGGAACCACATCTCCTAGTGCTAATGTGGTCGAATTACTCCCTATAGCCACGACTAAGCTATCTTGGGAGTCTAGAAAAGAACATAATAGGATAATACATTTATCCTCCTCAGTGATTTTAATATCCACATATGATAACTAGATTATTATAGTATTGAATGAATTCATATGCTCACTTACTGAGCTCCCATCACTCATCCTCAGAAGATACATTTTCTTTCTAAGGAACGAATTTTTTACCAAGGATTTCGACTGGTATAAGCTTCCCAACTTGTCCCACATTTTCTTGATCGAGTCTTCACCTAAAAAATTCAGCAGCACCGAATCTAGAAGAAAAATTCAAATCGTACTCCTTTCCCTTCTTTCAATTTTATCCCATTCTTCCCTCGACATACCTGATGGAATGTTACCTCGAGTACAAACCACTACCCATTGTTCTCGATCTACAAGGATATCTTCAATTTTATTACAAAATGAGCTAGATCACTAAATGAGGAAACCTTAGATAGGGTTGAGTCACATAACTAAGCTCAAAGAAAGATATTCACAATAACACCATATGATATTATCAATGAATAACCGTTGCACTTATTACAAATGAGTTTACCTCCTTATATATCATTTTTTATTAAGAAAATCATTTCCACTTATGAATGTAGGATAGATTGATTTACACAAACAAATGAACATTAACATATTCCTAAAGTCATAACGTGACTTTATTACATAGTGATCCTTATATCTCTAATACGCCCCCATAAGGTATACAATGTTGAAACAAGATGAAATGAAATACATATAATGAATGCAAAACACATAAATTGGACACTAAACATCAGTAACATCCTTTAGAAGATTCTTCTTTGAACATGATTCATGGACCAGTTTGAGGTCCATCAAGCTACCTCATAATTGTTGTAATGGTGTAGTTTTTTATTTGAATTCCTGAGTTCTCGGATTCCACCTCCCTGAACTCTTGAATCACAAATCTCCCAAAGTCAATAACTAGACAACAATCCACATGCATGTTTCCTAACCTCACTAATAGACTTCAATTCACATGTATGTCTCTCCAACTAATGAGGGAGCCTTCCCTATATCCACAACATCTTAAATCACTAGGAAACAATCCATTTTGAGTTGTTGATTGAGCCCTTCTTGTCTTCAAAGTGTGGGCTTCCTAAAATGCATAAAATCCCTTTTCTTCAGTAGATTCTTCACCATTGTCAACATCCAATGGATCGTAAATCATGGATACACTCACTATATGTTGTCTATATTTGACCATTCCCTTAAGAATGGCATTGGCTCGTCGTCTACAATTCCAAGTTGTATGACCCGACTTCTTGCAATAGTAGCATTCTATTTCCTCTTTGTATTTTGTTGATGTATCACAGATGTTTCTTGCATAGTGTTATCCCTAGAGATTTTCTAGGCTATGAATGGAATGATGTCAAGGCACCCCAGGGCTAAGACTTAGGGTGAGACTTAAACCATCCTTGTTGTAAATAAAATCATGCAAAACTTGGGTATGTTTTTTTCTCTCTCTCTCTTAAAAATATCGGTCCTCAAACAATCTCAGTCCAAAGGTATTTGTCCATGATTGTTTTAGACAATTTGATTTTAAGAGTGGGGGAAATGGTGGGTTAGAAGAAATACAAGATAAGAATATAAAGCACTACAAAGAATGAATCTTATATCTTGTGGACATAGAATAATGTGTTGAGCAATTAAGAATTCAACAATTCTAACACGTATAACAGATCATTAAAACATGATTCAAATAGTTACATCTTCAAATATCTAAATCCATGGAGGTACCCTCTGCATATCATTAAACATATGAAGAAATGACAAGAAGTGGTCATTTCTTAAGAGTAAATCACTTCATTATCATAAGCATACAACACACACTAACACTGAACATGTAATATAACTTGTTGCTTGAGCTTTTATTAATGGAGATCTGATACAAGAGACCAAAAATGAGAGGGGTGGATTTTACAAGAGCACATGCAAAAAAAGAGAAGAGATGGACTGAAACATAATGCATGGGATGAATCTCATGAATCTTGCAGCCTTAATTATCTGTTTGTGTCTGAGGATGGTGATCAAACAACTCTGGTTGTAAGAAACTCTTAAATTCCCCAAAGTGTTGACCGAAGAAATGAACTCCTTATCTTGCTTTATAGGCTCTTCATTTGTGAGAAAATCGTTCATTTAATCCAATACTGCTTCTTGAAAATAGATATTGCTTTCCATATTCTTGATACCACTTCTGATTTTTTGATTGATTTGTAACTTGATTTTTTACCCCCAAAGTTGACCTGTTGATGTTTTGTGGGGTGTGTTCTCTTTATCCAATTGAAAAAAAAATTGGATTCTTCTGGATGACTCAATCGGACCTTTTTCTGTTGCATTGGACCAATACAACCTATGGAAAGGCAAATTCGTTGGCTAGATGAAAGGATGTCTAACTGTTTCGTCTCGACACCCACCACTCATCAATGCAAAGTACCATTGGATAGATCTTCAAATCCTATGTCTCAAGCTTCTTCAAAGAGATGGTCAATTGATACAACTACACCTTAGGGTAGATTCCCGAATTTCCTTCGATTCTCAGATATGTGCTAATGATACCAGAGAAGGACACTCTCCTTCATGAAATGAAGAACACACTCTCTCGACATCTGTAGCCAAGATGGTTGATATCTCTCTCTGAAGTGGAGAGACTGAGCAGGTGGGTCATCATCAATTACACCTAGCATCTAAGTAACTCACCTTAGATTGGTTTTCCTTTGTTTCTTTGGATTCCTCTTATAAGATCTCAACACATGCTTATGGAGACTGTTGATGGAGCAAAAAGATTCATCACACTCGTCTTGATATGCTAAGATTTGGGGCTTGTGTGGGTGTGTGTGTATGGAAAATGATTATTGTCCTCTAGCGGCTAGAGGTTACGACATGATGATTAGCAAGGATATGGAGGCGTGAGGCTAAATTTCATGTTCAAAATCCCTCTTATCCATCAAATGATTTGTCACATCATCATTATATATTTCTCTCGTTCGAAAGAATCCCTCCTTGTGTCTTTGTATGAAAACACATCCCCTTCCCAATGTCTTGATTCTTTTGAAAGTTTGGGCAGAGGCACGAAATTTTGACTAACATCATCATGGTCCCATGGACATGTGGTGGCTTCATACTGGTCCATGTTGACGTTGAGGTGGATCTGAGGTTGGTCTACATGTAGTTGAGTTTGATATGGTAATTATGATCCCTAGTGGGCTCCCTTTATACATGTGGCAACCTTGGACTAACTCTGACGAGTGCCATGTTGGCTTTCCAAGTTATCCCTGATTCTCCTGAGTGTCCCAGATGGACTGCTATGTTGGATCCATGTGGATTTGAGTAGGAGGTCAGGTGTGTGATGAGTGGGTGGATAGGTGGCTTGGAAAACCCAAAATATTGTTGTGACAACCCAATGATAATGGTTTAGCTCTCCATATTATTTTCAGGAGACACCACTCACTCTACAAGACGTGGTTCCCAAAACCGTTGTCGCACCCCATATGTGTTTTAACTTGTGTGCACTTTTATGATGCGACATCTACTTTCTATCGTTGATCAAGATCGCTTGCAACCGTTGAATGATTACGCCCCGCACTTTCACTAGCGCTTGGTTCTTAAGCCTTGGTTGTATGATATAACCATGTTTGAAAAAGGAATTAAGTTCATTTGAAGTGTGATTATCCCCCGTTTAAGCTCTCGATAAGCATTGAGGCTCTTGAAACTTAGCATTGGGCCCTTAGGGCCTGATTTCTCTAGGGAGCTTGAACGTTTGCTAGATCTTTTCAGTCCAGGAGCTTTGTAAGTTCACCTCCAACTTCTATCTTGTTAAAATTTGGCCTCATAACCTGGATCAGCATGCATATCAGTGATCGGGTCAAATCGGGTACTAACACATAGAATGCAAGTTCTGATTGGCTATCACCTTCAGTGGTTCTCGTTTCTTATGTTATGAATGTTGCAATCATTTCATCCAGACTTTGTTAAGGTATCTAACTCAGGGTAAATATACCATTATTGTATTGAGGTAGTAAATTGTTCAGGAGAATAGCCTTGGAATCCTCCTCATCAACTACTACCTTGACTTCTGCAAGTTGTCTAATAATAAATCTCAGATTGTTGACATGACTTGACATGGTGGCTTCAACTAGCATCTTAAAGTTGAATAACAGTAATTTCACGGAAAATTTCACATTCATTGCTTGTGCCCCAAATAACTTGTTGAGATTCTCCCAAATCTACTTGGATGATTTGTCCAGATCTACATAATGTAACTATGAATCTGAGAGGGCAAGACCAATAATGGATTTTGCATTATCATTTATGCTTTCCCATTCTATCAACTTGTCCAGATCTATAGGTGATGCCTTGATTCCTTTGAAAATCCCACAAATATTTGTATTCATTAATTGCATCTGATATTCACTTTCCACGTATGAAAACTGAAACCCGAGTACTTCTCTAATGGCATCTCTGTGATTGATCATATATGATATTTTTCATTGTTGAAAAATAATTACTGATAGATGCAAAGAAAGGTTACGCAAACCAAAGTTGTACATCATAAAAAACTAAGAGAGAGCAGTCGTAAAACTGTAATAAAAACATGACTAAGAAAAAACTCAGATATGTGTGAACTCATTGTTAAAAAACCTCAAATTGTGGCACTACTACCATATTACAAAATGAGCTAGATCACTAAATGAGGAAACCCTATATAGGGTTGAGTCACATATACAAAGGAGTTTACCTCCTTATATATTATTGTTCATTAAGAAAATCATTTCCACTTATGAGTGTAGGATAAGATTGCTTTACCCAAAAAATTAGCATTAACATATTTTAAAGTCATAGAGTAACTTTATTACATACTAGGCCTTATATCTCTAATAAATTTTAAACTTCCAAAGCTCAAAATTATGGCCATTGAATTTTTCGATCTCTATCCTCAAATTGCTCATCACTCTTTCAAGCACAACTTTAAATATCTCTGACTTACAACTCTCACTAGACCTAGGGTTTAGCTCAGATCCACAATCTACTTAACCTTACTAAGAATGACTTAGCTTGGCTCTGATACCACATGTATGAGAATGAATTAACGTGGATTTGATACCACATGTTAGGAAATATACATCCATGCTAAACCTAATAGGAAAGAGAAGACAAATTTAAACAAGAAATAAATAACCAAAGTACACAGAGATTTTATCTTGGAAACCCAAATGGAAAAACCAACATTCCTTGAGTATCTTTCTCTCTTGTTTTCTCATTCATTCAAAATAAAGATTTACATGACTAACCTTGGTTTACACCTAAGACACAATCTCCATAATACTCTCTTTATTTACACAAGAACAACCCTACAACCAATCTAGCTTACATCTACATGACCAGTAACCTCCTGCTAAAGATTAGCAGGAACATCAACTTAATACAATTATAACGCACTTTATTTATAGGCTTTACAACATGAAAAACCCTAAAGATAGTTACATATATACATAGATCATTAGCTACAAATCCCATGAATCTTGATATTTTGTTGCAGTCAACTTCAGTAGGTTTACAAATCAACCTACAAACAATCTTTAGTCAGTTTACACTCGACCTCCTGACAACCTCTTGTCAACTAACCTTTCAACTTGTTTGTTGATCACTTCAACTTCGACTTTCCCGATCGATCACTTTCACCTTCAACTTAGCCATCAACTTGACTTAACTCATTGGTCGATCCTTCACCCAATCGATCCACCTTGAATAGATAGTCAAATGACTATTCTATCATTGCAAATAATATAACCCAACACACACACCCCAACAATCGCACCACTGGGATCTAAGGTTTATCTCAACTCCTCACCAATATAAAGTTGTTAGAAAGTATATATCATCTACTAAAGTCTCCAATAGTTTCCCATGTACCATGAAGACCAATGGTGATGGACCCCACACATTCATTGTGCACTCCAATAGCTCAAATTTTCTTAGCATTGGGGGATGACTATAAAACTAAAAGAGTTACCATGAAGACCAATAGTGATGGACCCTGCATGTTCACTATGCACTCCAATAGCTCAAATTGGATTTGCAGAAAAAATACTTCAACAAGTTACATCTTTGGCAGAAAAAATACTCCCACTTGCAATGAATTTGTTGAAGGCTAAATTGAAGGGTTCCCCCATAATGTTAAATTTGGACACAATAGTCTTATGATGATCGAAGGAAGCTAATTCACAAAAAGATAAAACGCCAAGGCTAGATCTTACATGGAATTGACAATGACTAAAATAGTTCACTCTGCACTCTAAAATCAAGAAAAATACTTCTTAGTCGAACCCTCCACCACTACTAGTGATGCAAATGATTTGGATTTTTCCCTCTTTTGTCCTTTTATAAGGAAACACTAATCCTCCATTGTGCTCATTTGGAGGCCTCAAAGATTCAACTTTTGCATCATTTGTGCCATCGATTTTGTTTTTTCAACCTCTCTCATCAAGTGTTGTTTTCAAATGTTGTTTGTTTGATGATCATGAGACATTGATTGGAACGCTAATTTTTCATTTCGAGTATCCAATTTGGTTCTTCAGGATCCAACAAGTGTACTTTTTTACCCTGTTTCTTCAAGATCCAAGAAGTTTACATTTTTAATTGGCATATATGCTTAGTATTGTTTGCATTTATTTTCATTAATCCTGTGTCCCTTTTATTTATCCTCATTGGATGATTGTTGCATTAGCACTTGTAAGAGTGGGAGCTTGGAGAAATATTTTGTTAGAGATGGCCATGGAGGGTTGGTGCGATGATTCACCCATTACATGGGTTGGTCGAAGAAAATTGTTCTTCTTCTTTTTGAGATATTTCCCTCACTCGTGAAGGTGCCACAATGAAGACTAAAAGTAGGGAATATTACGAGGCGCTTAGAACATTTTGACTAGCGTGTAGGTTGACATAATAAGGGTTCTTGTCCAACAAGAAGATTGACAAGGGAATGTTTGACTTGCATGTAGGTTGCCCATCCAATTGGTGCAACATTATCTTTGTGTATGTTCTACTTGTTATGTTATGCTCTCTCATTTTAGCACATAAGCTAGCAGGTTCCTTGTACGAAGTTTACGAGAGCTCAATGTTTATGCTTGTGAGAATGAAACCTATTGCCCTTATTAATTCATAACCTCAACTCATGGGTCGTATTCATACAAAGTTGTGTTGAATTTATTTGCTCCTTGAACGTGTCTAGAACTATCTTTAACCCTTATGGTCATTTCATATTTCTTATGATCTAATTAGAAGGTTGGACACAATTTTTCATTTGCACAAATTGTAGTGTCATTGGAGTGTAATTAAGAAACTCATGCTCGTATATGTAGTCATCTAGGTGTATTTGTGTCTTATTGTCCCAAAACGTGGCAATGGGTATGTTACAAGGTAAAGCTATGTTAAGACTGATCACCATGACCTATACAACATTTAAAAAAATTGGTAGGATTTAAGGAGAACATGGGAATGGGTTTGGATCTGCAATATGTACACACTAGTCATCAACGCTTGGTCCCAACATTTTAACTCATACCTATAAGTACCCCCATGATTAGCTCAAGTTGTTAATAGTAAAGGCCTAGTCTTTGGTCTCTAATTTATACATATGGATCTTCAATTTTCAATGTCATAAGTTTAATCTATATATATGGGGATCCTCTATTTTCAATGTCATAAGTTCAATATGTACCTCCATGTACCCCACAACTACCCACGACTACTTAAAGCACACTAGGGGAAGGCTTGTTATATTTAGGATTAGATTTTACCCCTTTTAGTTTATGAGATGTTTGCTCATGAAACTATAATACTCTAGAAAATCAAATCTCCCCTCAAATTTTAGCTCAAATTCATTACAATCTTTCATCTTATTTTAATCCAAGTAAGTTTCAACTTATTTTGGAACAATTTTTAATTGTTTTATTATTTATTTCGGCTTCTTAAATTATAATATTTTAATAAATATTCTTAAATCTAATCTCAAATCTATCAGCTTCAAAGAAAAATTAAGTAATGGTAAATGCCTTAAAGAGAACTTGAAAATGGGCTTTAGTCTTTAATTGATACATAATAAGTTTAATCTGTATATATGGGGATCCTCTATTTTCGATGTCATAAGTTCAATTTGTACCTCCATGTACCCCACAACTATTTAAAGCACATTAAGGAAAGGCTTGTTACATTTAGGATTAGATTTTACCCCTTTCAGTTTATGAGATGTTTGTTGATGAAACTACAATACTCTAGAAAATCAAATCTCCTCTCAAATTTTAGCTTAAATTCATTAATCTTTCACCTCATTTTAATCCAAGTAAGTTTCAACTTATTTTGGAACTATTTTTAATTATTTCATTATCTATTTCAGCGTCTTAAATTATAATATTTTAATAACTATACTTAAATCCATCTTAATCTCAAATCTATCAACTTCAAAGAAAAATCAAATCTTATGAGATTAGAAACTTCAAAGAAAAATCAAAGGCTTGTTACATTTAGGATTAGATTTTACCCCTTTCAGTTTATGAGATGTTTGCTGATGAAACTACAATACTCTAGAAAATCAAATCTCCTCTCAAATTTTAGCTCAAATTCATTACAATCTTTCATCTCATTTTAATCCAAGTAAGTTTCAACTTATTTTGGAACTATTTTTAATTGTTTTATTATCTATTTCAGCTTCTTAAATTATAATATTTTAATAACTATACTTAAATCCATCTTAATCTCAAATCTATCAACTTCAAAGAAAAATTAAATGTATTGAGATGTAAATTTTTTTATTATTTAAGATGCATCTATATTAGTTGTAGTTTCAATACTTAAACTATCTATGGCTCCTACCAGGTTGCACTCACAAAAGAAAGTGTTTGGTTTTAGATATACATATAATGTTCTTCCTATGTGATGTTTTAATGTCTCAAAAAAAAAAAGTGAGATTATCGTATCATTGATTAGTTGAACCCCATAGTATGCTTTTAAAAATGCATCTTTAACTACTGGTCAACAACTTCCCAATCAGCTTGATCAAATCTATACGTGCCGAACCTTTGAACTGTTCCACCAAAACAGGAAAACCTAATCCAGTAAAACCCAATCAAGAGGATTAGGTGTAGAAACCAAGTAGAAATCACATATGATGGTGAAAATTTTAAAAATTAACCATGAAAAGCATCTTTAATACTATTACATAATATCTTTGTATAACACATCCCTTCACCAGCAACTCATGAAATCTAGCCAAATGTGACTACAAAACTTGACCCTGGAAATTCAGAATATACTACAAGCATAACTAAGTAGATACGAGCCTTCTTTACAATCCTCAGATCTCTAAGGTACTGACAACAATCACGGTAAGATGTATAAACTCCTCATTCATAGTAGGAAATCCAAATATACAAAACACTCTAGAAGCACTTCCTGTGCACAATCGATGGACCAGATTCATCGTACTCTGATTTTGCAATCCACATCTGCAAGACCAACAAATGTTGATAGGTGAGAAAAGGATAAAAATTTCAAACTTTATTTAAACCTAAATTGAAAATATGGACAAAGAAGATGGTGTGCTCTCAATTATAAGGGTAGTTTAGATACCTGCTGAAATGTACTCAAGGAGGCCAAAATAGACCCTCCTATCCAAACACTGTACTTCCTTTCAGGAGGTGCTACAACCTTAATCTTCATGCTGCTTGGAGCAAGTGCAGTGATTTCCTTGCTCATTCGATCAGCAATTCCAGGGAACATTGTTGAACCACCACTGAGGACAATATTCCCATACAAATCTTTACGAATGTCCACATCACACTTCATAATAGAGTTGTAGGTGGTCTCATGGATGCCAGCCGCTTCCATTCCTATTAATGATGGCTGAAAGAGGACTTCCGCACATCTGAACCTCTCAGCTCCAATGGTGATTACCTGACCATCGGGAAGCTCATAGCTTTTCTCCAAAGAAGAGCTGGTTTTTGCAGTCTCATGCTCCTGTTCAAAGTCCAAGGCAACGTAGGCTAGCTTCTCCTTCATGTCTCGAACAATCTCACGCTCTGCTGTTGTGGTAAAAGAGTAGCCGCGCTCGGTCAAAATTTTCATCAGGGCATCTGTTAGATCACGCCCTGCAAGATCCAGCCTCAARATGGCATGAGGCAAAGCATAACCCTCATAAATTGGGACAGTGTGKGTAACACCATCCCCTGAGTCCAGTACAATCCCTGAAACATAAAGAAGAATAAATGAATAAACGGTATTGTGCATGTTCAGTTATCAACTATTCATCGGTATATACAACATTAAAATCTTCACCGTACAACAGAGTGACCAAAATACACACCGGTTGTGCGCCCACTTGCATATAGAGAAAGCACTGCCTGAATCGCAACATACATGGCAGGAACATTAAATGTTTCAAACATTATCTGTGTCATCTTCTCTCGGTTTGCCTTGGGATTAAGGGGAGCCTCAGTGAGAAGAACAGGATGCTCCTCTGGGGCAACTCGGAGTTCATTGTAAAATGTATGATGCCAGATCTTCTCCATGTCATCCCAATTGGTCACAATACCATGTTCAATAGGATATTTCAGAGTTAGAATGCCTCGCTTTGACTGAGCTTCATCTCCAACATAAGCATCCTTCTGCCCCATGCCAACCATAACACCAGTGTGCCTCGGTCTACCAACAATGCTGGGGAAAACTGCACGAGGGGCATCATCCCCAGCAAATCCAGCCTGATGTATTACACATGTAGGGATGATACACAATAGAAACATTTTTAGTTTTACAAAACCAAACGATCAAGAGTACCCAAAAAGAGATAACATGCAAAGAAAACAAAGTTAGCCATGCCAGATCCATAGCATACATCTGTTACTTACCTTGACCATACCAGATCCATTGTCGCATACAAGAGGCTGGATATCCTCTTCAGCCATTTTTCCACTAGATGAAAAGTGAACTACACAAAAGTAAACATCAAATAAGATTAAACTATGCATAAAAAGGTCTTCTTGAAGCTAGTCTATAATTGTCATTTAGCAATAAACCGTTGCAAGACTCTACTGCTCCAAGTGAAGATTACAAAGAGTCCCCCATCTTTTTATACATAAGTATTTTCAATACTATTGTGTAAAGATATCATCCGATAGGCTATTACTGGTGATCAGTTTAATAAGCAGGGGATCAATCTTTAGCCAATCATACGAAATTCTGAATGCCAAATATTTAAAGAACTTCACAATTGCAGTAAACCTGCAGGTAAAAAGTCATTGACCCACAGCAGATTAAAAACAGAAACAACAAATGCTGTGCACCCGCAGTGAAGCTATTCCAACATTCTGCTATAATGATCTGACGAAAAGAAACCCAAGGATGGGATACACTAGTGGAAGGCCACTGAATCAATTTTGACAAAAGAAAATGAAGCTATAAAGCTTTGATAGCAAACTCTTAAAACTTCAACAAAGAAAAATCCAAATCTGAAAAGACAAACCACTAGTTCCACAGAAGAAACAGCAAAAAACAACGAATATTCACCTTTTGGCGAGCCTGGCAATCAGACATACTAGAAGAAAAACAGGGAAAGCAATTGCTCTTTACAACTAATGAAATAAACCTGCCGAATCTCCGCCAAAATCAACAAATATTGAATAACAGACTGCGGAGGTTCATGTTCGGACTTCAGTGGGCCTCACAATCAGACAACTTTGAGGAGAAACGGAAAAGGCAATCAATCTTTACAAACAAAATTAAAACCGCCGAATCTTCGCCAAAATCAGAAAATATGGAAAAACGGCTCCCTGCCGATGAGATAAAAATTGTTAAATATTAGACGAAAACTCTCAACATAAAGAATTCTCCAAACAATGACATTAGAACAGCCACGAGCAATAAACAGCTTAAACGAAACATCTTCACGAACTTCAATCGCAACCCGGCGTTGATCATATCGTGACCGCTAAATTCAACAGAGTAATATCAAATTTAAAAATTCTCACCAAATCCAGAGTATTAAGATCTCTAAATATAAAGAACAAAATGCCTCCACAAAACTCGTTGCATTCCGGCACAAACGCTGCAGAGGTTAAAAAAAAAAAACAGGAATATAAAGAATATCTTGCCTTTACAGAAATAATCAAAATTTGGAGTTATTCAAAAGGCCTCTCTATGTAGAACAAAATGCCTTTACAGAAATAAATCGCTTTTACAAAGTGCCTTTACAGAAATAAAGAACAAAATGCCTTTACAGAAATAAATCGCTTTTACAAAAACGCTTCGCATTCCAAAACAACATTGTAGGGAAAAACATTAAAATGGAAGAATCTGTAGAATTTTTTGCAGAGTCATTTTATATGAATCATGAAAGCTGTAAACTTTCTCCAAATAC
>SNQJ01S0000414.1:271427-292172 GCA_010110895.2 Picea sitchensis
GAGATATAAAATCATTGCCTTGGGAAATGCAATTTTTGATCTTTTGAAAAGTTTCTTGCTTGAAGTTGATTTGCCTCATTGAGAGGAGTCTTCCCCCACTAGGGCATCCCCTCTCTCCCACTATTCTAAGTGTTGTTACAAACTTTAACCTACAACCATTAGGGATGCAAAACCCTAGTTGCTAACACTCTCATAACTCCTAAACTAACCCTAGACTAACTCCTAAATTTTGCTCACTTACTCTACTAGCTAGGGCACATCTTTTGGGCTAGTTCTTGGCACTTTTCCATGATTGATTTTTTTGTTGCATGCCATTGAATGCTACATCCATAAAAGGCAGCAATTTTATGCAGAAAACACATGTTTACAATAGTCATCTTCTCTTGCTTCTTAAGTGCCATCTTTCATCCTATATTCATTGCTAATCTTGATGTTGATTTACTTAACTAGTTTAGATCTTTGTATGCTTATTTAGATGTTTTATTTACCAATATAAACTGTCATTTACTACTACAAATTAGGGACAAAAAGATTAACTTGTTGATCCAACTAACATATATCATTGTAATGTGTCTTTTCTTGTGTCTCGGGCAGGTACAATCATCTAGAGAAGTATTATACCTGTGGGGAAAAAATTACTTGACTTACAAGGCATATCTTCCCACATTTCATCCCACTTAGACTTGACCTCTAGGGGCTTCACTTCCTCTTATATCCATCTCCATCTCCATACCCCTAGGGTCACCGGGATCGCCTCCCTAGAGTGACCTAGTCACCCTTGAAGTGTGGGACCTAAATCAAGGTGACATTGGGTGTAGGATTCCCAAGTTGTAGCACTTGCTTTGTGGTTGGATCGGGATTTTCCCAACCTAAAACTTGCGCTATAACATTTTTGTGTCATTGTCGGGGAAGATTTTGAATCTTCCTCATACCCTAACAACACTTTGGTAATCTATCCCAAAGCCTTTCCCTTATCTTTTCTAGCGACTCCACCCAAGGGACGTTCCCTTTCCACCTTTCTTGATGAGTTCATCTTGAAACTCATCTGGAAACTCCACCTTCCCAGAACCCACTTTTCCCTTATCCTTTTCCATCCTTTGGTGAGCCTTGAGCTCATCTAGCGACTCCATTGAGGTATTACCCTAAGTAATGGAACCATGGCCTCATGGGACTTACCATGGGAATTCCATAAGGTTTATCCTTCTCTTGATGTTTAGAATGTCCTTGGCTATCCAAATCATTGTCCAATAGAATGGAGAGAAAATTTTCCCAAATTTGACAGTGATCCAGCTCTAGCAGTCACCCATGTTGCCAATTATATGAAGTATGTTTAAAGCCTAGATGTGCTACATGAGGATGTGCTAATGAAATTTTTTGTATCTTCACTGGAATCAAGTCAAAAATATTGGCTTGCACACTCATGTGATCCAAAGAGTATCCCTTCTTCTACAAATCTCATTGAAGAATTTCTCAAGCATTATCAGCCATCTACTCAAAGTTTGCAAGATGCTTTCCAAGAGCTCAAACACACTCTTTGTAGAGAAGGTTTTCCAATCGATGATGAGATAATAGATGAAGAAAATCTTGAAGAAGATATCAATGAAGAAGATCTAGATGAGACATATGATTAAGATGAAGTATATGCTCTTCCACTTGATGAGGACATCTAGACCTCTACTCCTCCTGCACATCAAGAAGAGAAAATGATAAGTTATAATCCTTTTGAAAATTTTGATGGTGCATTGTTCCATGACTGTGGAAATGAAGAAAACTACCAAAAGGATCTCGATGAAGTTTCTCTTGCAGAAGGCCTAAACGAGACTTTGTTATCTACTTTCCCTTTTGAAGAAAATGAAGTCATCCAGTCTTGTGAGGAAGTGATCAGCTCCTATGATGCAGATGATTTCATGGAACAACCCTCGGATATAGTTAGTGAACACATTGATGATTTCATACAGGTTGGGAGACATAGATGGGATGTGGGTTGCTTCATCATTGATAGAAATCTCATTTATGACATTGAGGGTAGCTCTCAAACAGAAGGGGTTGAAATGTCATCTTCAGAGGATTGGCCTCCATGCATGTATGATTCAGATATTTGGCATCCTATTGATGACATGGTTGCAGATTTGTTCTACCCTTTTAAGGATGACTTGTTGTAACATGATATTCATTCATTCTTTAATACATACCATTTTGAGGATGCATATTTGATTTATGAGGATTCTCATCCATTGTGCTCAGATTTCGAGGAATACCAGGACGTGGCCACTTCAGAGAAATTAGAGGTTTGTTATTCAAAGAGGAAGTATTTTCATATTGGATATTTTCATGCAGATTCCCAGGGGAAGAGGCGGTGTCTTTCTACACCTGAGACTATTCCTTACCTCTTACCCTCTTCTCCAAGAGACCATGCAATATTCATCTGATCTTTCATTTCCTCTTAGTTCTCGATGAGCAGTGAGTCTTTATGCGCAGGTGAAGATGAGCCTTCATCTACATATAGTAGCCCCCTTCAGAGATGGATTGATCAATCTTGTGGCTACACTTTCAGGTAGGATGATCAGGTTGATGCTTTCTCTTTCCAGCAGGATTTCCTACCTCCCACCCATCTTCATGAGTTTTATTTCATGATCGATTATATGTGTGTTTATACTCATGATTATTATGTGCTTGACTTATCTGTTGTATTATATGATAAGAACAGGAGGATATACTTTGATGAGGTGGTCAAATGGTTGCATTGGTTGTATGACTTCCCCTGACATCATCCAACACGTGATATTCAGGGCCCCGAGGCCCAGGTAAGTAGGTAAGTCATTTTTTATTCCCTGCATTTGCATATTGATTTCTCATATTAGTTTAGATGCATTTCATTTTTATTTTGCTCTACTTTCATATTGATTTCATCCTTAGTTTAGAAATTTTTGAAAAAATGTCAAAATTTTCTTTTTTTGGCTTAGTTGGTTTTGATTGTGATCATATAAGAACAAGGATGAGTAGGCCATCCTGCACTTGACAGTTTGATTTTTCCTTGCACGCATATGTCTACCAGGAGATGTTGTGGTTCTCATGCACTCTACGACGAGCACATGTCCCCAAGTAGGAGCCAAATGTTATCCCCATTTTGTCAATAACTAAGGAGATTATGTCTCGAGACCCTCAGGTTGCAATATGGAGTGTCGATAGACTACATGACCAGCAGTACCCTTTTCACATATGGAAAACCCACTCACCACCACAAATGGTCATAGATTTGCAGATGGCATCCACCACACCAGCTGGTTTCTGGAAGGCAATGGGCCTTGCTCCATGAGGTGCAAGTCAGTGTTATGGTGAGCATAATTTCAATATTTAATCCAATTGAGTATGTTGTATCTTAGATTGCTCTAGATTTCATGATATATGTTTGGACATTATGTCTTTTTCCCTGCTTGACCTTGGTGGTTGACATTGTACCCTAGTAAGTGGTTTTTATTGGGGATGGGTTTTCTACTGGGAACTCCCTTAATGAGCCATCATACCATTCCCGAACATACTTACCACTTTCCATCATCGTTCCCCTCCATTTCCTTATATCTTGGGATTTTATGGTGTATTTACCCAAGAAGGGGTTGTCCCTCATTCTATGATCCGAAATATATTTGCAGAATGAAATGAATATATATTATTATCAAAATATGCTTAACACAGAATAACATATATACAGTGAAATTGGTTTCTATTCAATAAGGAAATAAGTTGAAACTGTAAAATGCAGCAGAAACAAGCTTGTTAGAATGGTGGCAGCTTATCTCTGAGAAGAGATGTGACGATTGCACTCATTTGCAAGAATATGATTACAATGAGGATCTGAATTCATTTTCACCATAAAAAAGAATGTAAAAAACCCTAGACATCCAAAAAACCTAACCCTAGGAGATGAAGCGCCAAAAGTCATGTGGGCCCCGTTTGTGTAAGTTAGTACATCAACTTCTCAGGGTCGTAACTTTTGCATATGATCTTTGTTTTAAGCACACGATAGACCTTTGGAAAGATCTATCTGAGGACTACACATTTTGTTGCTATCTTTACAAGGTCATTCTAATTGTGGCGAGCCCTAAAAAACGTTTTTTAGAGCCTCAAAATGGCCCCGCAAGTCAGGGACCCGAAAACTAGGAAAAAAACTGCCAAATTGGAAAACTACCAAAATGAGCTAGTTGGAATAGGTGGGAGGCCATTGACATCCATCTGGATCAATCCTCCCCCCTTAGAAATCAATGTTCTCCATTTCGTTGAGTTCCCCCATGAGATGAGGAAATTTCTGCTGAATTTGGCCCCGGGTGAGCCACTTGCCTTGGTGCAAGAGTTGCCATGCTTTGACAACTCGATAAACTTGAATCCTTTGTTGGTGAGTGCCCTTTATCTGTTTGTCCACAATATGATCAATTGATACCTATTGTATGCAGTCGGGGTTGAGATCTATTGGTGTAATTTGTTCTACTATCTCTGAGGTGTCCAATAATGGTGGGAAATACGGTCGAAGGATATCCACGTTGAACACTGAGTGCAAGCCAAGGAAAGGAGGAATGTTGAGCTCAAAAGAATTATCACCCACAACCTTGGTGATGTTTTATGACCCATAACTGAGTGGGCGAAGCTTCCGATGGGGTCTTATAAGACACTCTTTCTGCAAGTGCAACCAAACTTTGTCACCCACCTGAAACTTATGTGGCACCCAGTGTTGATCATGGCGTTGCTTGTACGTGTTATTAGAATTTTGTAGGATATCCTGAACCTGTTGGTGGATGTGCTAGATCCGATCAATGAACTGGGTGGTTTTATCAACTTCAGTTGGAGCAGGATATGAGTCGACCGAGGTGACCACAAGGGGTAGTGCAACATATATGGGACGCAATGGTTGGAATCCCAACCCCACCTGAAAGGTGTTGTGGTTGGTTGAGTTATGAAGGGCTCGGTTGTAGCTATGTTGAACATAGGGGATACTCTCATACCATGTGTGAGGGTGCTTGGAATTATACATGCATACGATATGCACGATCATTCGATTTACAACCTCGGTTTGGCCATCTGTCTGGGGGTGGAAGGTCGTGGATTTGGTAAGCTTGGTGTCTAGTAGTGATCAGAGGCTTGACCATAATTTGTTGATAAATCGACTATCCCGATCTAAGACAATGGTTTTTTGGATTCCAAAATGTACCTAGAATCGTTCAAAGAAGAGCTTGGCAGTGGCCTCTGTTGTGATGCTCTTTTTGCAGGCGGCTAGAATCACCATCTTAGAAAAGCGATCCACAACCACAAAAACACAGTCATTGCCCCGCTTGGTGGATGGGATGCCCAACATGTAGTACATTGAGATGGATTTCCATGGCCCGTTAGGAGTAGGCAGAGGGGTGTACAATCCCTATTTCTTAGTGGTCGGTTTGGCAATCGCGCAGGCAGTGCAGGACCTAATATACTTGCTAACCTCATGTCGAAGTTTCAGCCAATAGAAATGTTTTTGCAGCATTGCCACTGTATTTTCGACACCGAAGTGCCCGGCCACCCAACTATAGTGGGATTCCCATATTAGTTTCACTCGCTCCCTTGATGGAACGCAGATATGGCCCAGACAACACAACAACCCGTCCTAAGATGGAAATTAGCAATAACTATGTTTGTGCCCAACATTTGGTAGGTGGTGGAAAAGTCTAGGTCTGTCTCATAGAGTTGGGGGCATCTAGAGGTCTCATGTCCAGAAGAATCTAGCATCGTGGTGAGTGTCGCGACTGGCGGCCTGTTGAGGCAATTAGCAACACAGTTGGTGCTTCCCGTTTTATACTTGATGTTGAGGTGGAATTGTTGCAAGTACATGGACCACTTATGATGGCAGTCATTCTGCAATTTGTCTTGTGTTTGCATGAACTATAGTGGCTTATGATCAGTGTGGATGATTGTCTCCTTCCCAAGAATGTAATGTCTCCACCGATGGCAGACTTGCACAATTGAGTACATTTCTTTGTTGTAAGTAGGGTACTTATAGGCAACATCTGATAGTGTCTCACTATGATAGGCCACGGGGTGGTTGTGCTGAGTGAGAACGACACCCACATCATAGTCTGAAGCATCTATCTTGATCTCAAAGGGTTGTTGCAGGTCCGGTAGTGAAATACTGGGGCTGAGCACAAGTGTTGCTTCAAATCATCGAACGCTTGTTGTTAGTATTGGCCTCACACAAATTTTGCCTTACCACCACCCCTGGTTAGTTGGCTGAGGGCCCATGCAATATGGGATAATCCCAACACGAACCTATGGTAGAAATTGCCAAGGCCCAAGAAGCTTCAAAGCTCAGTGAGTGTGGTTGGGGTTGGCGAGTCACGGATGACTTGGATTTTGGCTGGATCCACATGTAAGTCATGATGATCAACGATGTATCCCAAGTAGTGAACCATATCCATGTCGAAGGAGCATTTTTCCAAGTTGGCGTTGATCTGGTGTTGTCGTAAGGTGTACAAAACCTGTTGAATATGTTGCAAGTGTTATGCCAAAGTCTTGATGTAAATGAGGATGTCATCCAGATACACCACTAAAAAAGTATTGGTGAATGGTCGTAGGATATCGTCCATCATCCTCTTGAAAGTGGTTGGAGCATTTTCAAACCAAAGGGCATGACCAACCATTCAAAAAGACCTTCCTTTGACTTGAAGGAGGTCTTCCATACATCTATATGTTCTATTGGGACCTGGTGGTAGATAGACTTCAGATCAATCTTACTGAAGTATTTGGCCTCTGTGAGTTGATCAAGGAGGTCGTCGATTCAGGGAATTGGGTACCGGTTTCTGACTACGATTTTATTCAGGGCCTGGTAACCAATGTAGAGTCGCTAGGTTCCATATTTCTTCTGTACCAGCACGATTGGGCGCCCGCAAGGTGATGGGCTAGGATAGATGTGCTCCTTTTGGAGCAGTTCTTGGATCTACTACTTGATCTCCCCATTATCTAACACAGAGCTGTAGTAGACTGGCCCATTGGGAAGTGGTGCTTTAGGGGTCAGATCGATGGGGTGCTTGACCTGATAGTGCAGAGGTACCCTGGTGGGTGATGAGAAGATATCTTAGTATTCTTCCATGACCTTATCCACTTGCTTTTGTTGTGTGGAGAGGTTGGCCGCGGAGACCCTGGATGTGGTTGTGATATTTCACTCATTCTGAGAGTGAATCACGAAAAAGAAAAACTTCCCTGTCTGAGAGATAACCTTTTTGCATTGCTTGGCAGAGATCAAGGAAATAGCACTGGGTGGGATTGCCTCAGGTATCCTATACAATTTCTTGTTCAAAATAATAATAACACTACAAGGCCTAGACTCATATACAACATGGTGTTTCCATAAATATGGTTGGCCCAAAATAACATTAAAAACTTCGAGAGGGGAAACATCACACAATACCTCGTCTTTAAAGGGCTTGTTGGTTGACGCGGATGTCTCTTCCTTGGTCGAGCCATCTGATGGTGTAGGGTTGCGGGTGCGGCATTGTCGGTAGGGCGAGTCGCTTGACAACCTATGATGAGATGATGTTCTTCTAGCTACCGCTATCAATGATGAAGTGTAGCGGGGTACCCTTCACCCACATCTGTGAATGAAAAAGGCACTTGCCTTCCTATGGCTCATCTGGTTCACCGAGTTGGATCTTGGTGGTAGAAACGGTAGCACTGTATTTTGCGTCTATAATCTATCTCCCCCTTTATAGTTTTGAATCAGAGTTGTAACCCGCATTTGATTCAGAGGCTTTCACCTCAGCCACCAGTGACTGCTTTGAGCGACAATCAACAGTGTTATGTCAAGGGATCTTATGGAAGTCGCACCACTTCCCGGTATCTTTCTTTGTCTTTTTGGTGTCCTTCTTTGCTTGTGGCCTGGACTGATTGTCCTAAGGTTTTCCATCTTTTCTCTATCCTTTGTTCTGTGGGTTGGGGCCTCCCTTTCCTGGCCTTTATTGTGAGGGGTTCCAAGGCCCAAATTTCCACATCTTTTGTTTGAGCTTTTGCTCGATTTTGACGGCATATCGGTAGGTCGCGCCCAAAGATGAGATGTCCAGAAACTCCATTTCAGCATGGATGTATCTATGCAAACTGCCGCGATACTTGAGAACAAGATTTTTCTCATAATATTTGATACCCATCTTGGTGCGCAAGGTATGGAAGATATTTGTGAACTCGGGCACTGCTTGGTCTCTTTCCTGCCACAACATGGTCCATTTTGTGTACAGGTCATCATCACTTCCAACAGGGTAGTATTGTTCCTTAATATCATCCCTGAAGGACTCCCAGGTGACTGCAACTGTAAATAATTAGGGTTCTTATGTTTCCTTTTTCTCACAAAAAGTTTCCCACCAATCTTTGACATGGGGGACGACTTTGAGGAGTGCAAAAGTAATCTTTTCTCTATTCGAGAAGTTATGGATAGAGAACTTCCCTTCTAGCAGATTCAACCATTTGTCTATCGTATCTGTGTCTATCTAACCTTCAAATATAGGAATATCAAAGTTGATTTGTACCTTGAAGGGGGCAACGCCTCCGTTTGAGGAAGATGTGTTGCATGTTGGTAGTCGTCGAAGGATTTGTGCAAAACTATCCATCATCTGCGTGAGAGCTTCCTCAAGAAACATTTTGAAGGGATCTCTTGTCTCATCGTCTTTCTTTTCTTCTGCCATGAGAGGTTGTTTGGGCGTGTGAGAGAATTTTTCCTCAAGAGAAACAAGCTCGAGACCTAATTCTTTGTACCATAACCTCGTTGGAGACATGCATTAAGAATGATAAGGAGCAAACTGCTTTGATACCACTCATCCAGAATATATTTGCAGAACGAAATGAATACAAATTATTATCAAAATATGCTTGACATGGAATAAAAAATATACAGTAAAACTGGTTTCTATTCAATAAGGAAATAAGTTGAAATTGTAAAATGCAGCGAAAACAAGCTTGCTAGAATGGTGGTGGCTTATCTCTGAGAAGAGATGTGACGGTTGCGCTCATTCGCAAGAAGATGATTATAATGAGGCTCTGAAGGCATTTTTACCATAAAAAAGAATGTCAAAAACCCTAGACATCCAAAAAACCTAACCCTAGGAGATGAAGCGCCAAAAGTCATGTGGGCCCCATTTGGGTAAGTTAGTACATCAACTTCCCGAGGTCGTAACTTTTGCATATGATCCACGTTTTAGGCGCACAATAGCATGTTGAAAAGGTCTTTTTGAGGACTACACATTTTTTTTCTATCTATCAAAGGTCGTTTCGACTGTGGCAAGCCCTAAAAAACGTTGTTTAGGGCCTCAAAATGACCCCGCAAGTCAGGGACCCGAAAACTAGGGAAAAAAAATGCCAAAATGAGCTAGTTGGAATAGGTGGGAGGCCACCAACACCCATATGGATCATTCTATGGGAAGAAGGGGTTTAATGCCTAGAGGGGTTGATGTTGGGTAAAACATAAAATCCTTGTATAAACCTTCCTGATGCTTCGCCCAAGGATCACCCAAGAAAGCAATGAAACACTTATCTTTGAGGAAAGGGGAGCCACAATATAATAAAGAATGCTTAAAGGGTTAGTTGAAGGATAGGAGGTCTCATCACGAGTGGACCTATCACGTCCATGAATATCTAGTGGTATGACATTGTCATCATCTGGTCACCAAACCAGGGAAATGGTTCTTAGTTGCATGGCTGAGAGAAAGGGGGTCTCATCATGAGCCAACCTTCTCATTTCCACTAGGTGTTTGTGGGTGGAATTGCCATCATATGGTCACCACACCAGGGTAGTGACCTTGAACCTCTCCTTATGATATATTGAAATAAAACAAAGAAATAAATATAAAAGGTAATTGATGGGCTTGGAAAAAATGCATTGCGAACAAAGGTACCACACACCCTCTACAAAGGCACCCATGAATGAGACACTATGACCCCTTGTATATCATGAGCCATATTCCCATTGAGTATTGAACCCAACAACTTTATCCACTTTACATGGCTTAGAGAGGGATCTCTTGGAAACACTCCTTGACCTAGGGCAAGATCTACCCAATAAGACACCTTGTCAACCATCCCATATTCAAGTTTGACAAGTTGCATAGTGTCTTTGAGAAATTAATTGTTTGATATAGTGATCTTTGATGCACATTCTTAGATGGATTATTTATTGATTGGATTCACTTATCATGATGTTATGACTTGATATCCTTGGAGCATGTGCTCATTTATCTTTGCATGACCTAGTTGGTGGACAGTTTTGGGAGAACAAGCCTAGCTTGAGCTTCCATGGGGATACAAGCCCACAGGTTGGATGCCAAGGGCCCACATGCCGAATGAGTAAGATCAAACTTGGAATTCTTTGATGATGAATTGGACGACATAGCTCAGCCCTCACTTGCTAAATGATTTTCCGAGGAGGGGAAAACACCCTCTTTTTTAGCTTAACGTCATGTTTAGGGGGCTAGGGCATGGTGGTGAGATGATATGCATTGGAACTTGGACATTTTGAGGTGTTTGAGGCTTTGAACATGAAAGAAGACATTTGGATGCTTGACACGTGGCTTTGGTAAGCCTTGCTACCCTCCTACATCACCAACTACCTTCTCCTAGTGCCAAAACGTCCCCTAAAGGGGTGACGTCCATGTAAATTAGGGTTTATTTGTGCAAAAGTGAAATTTTAATGAATTGTTTAATATTACTTTGTTAAAGGGGGAAATATTACAGTTGTTGACCCATAGTTTTTTGATTTACCCCTTAATTTGTGGACAAGTCACCTTGGTGACATTTGTATAAATAAGAGATCATAAGATCTCATTTTAACATAACTCTCCCTCATTGTGAGAGGACTTGGTCTGAAATTTTCGCTACACTTGCCTCTTTTTATCTCTTTTGCACTTGTTTATGTCTATATTGATTAATGGTTGATGGACAAGTCTAGCCCTAACCTTGGATGATGTTATCTAGCTCTTATGGTGGATTATCTTGGAATTTCTCTTGATCTTGGTATGGTCTTTTACTATTATGCTATCATTTTTTCAAGTCAAGTATTGTTATGCTAGGTTCTACCTGGTAAGTATAAGGGCATACACCCCCACCATAGTATTCATCATTGTATGCTTCATCTCATTGATTAAACTAGGGTTTGCTAAGAGAAGTATAAGGGCATACACCCTCTTAGCTTAAACCTTAGCTAGAGAAACTTGCCTTGGGAAGTAAAAGGGATTACACCCCCAAGGAGGTAGATTCTCTAGCTCTTTGTTTATTTGACTCCATTAACCCAATAGTAAAGGAACTAGTCATATACGTTTGCATTGGAGATATAAAATCATTTCCTTGGGAAACACGATATTTTATATTTTTAAAAGTTTCTTGCTTGAAGTTGATTTACCTCATTGAGAGGAGTCTTCCCCCACTAGGGTGTCCCCTCTCTCCCACTATTCTAATTTTTCTTACAAACTTTAACCTATAGCCATTAGGGTTGCATAACCTTAGCTGCTAACACTCTCATAACTCCTAAACTAACCCTAGACTAACTCCTAAATTTTGCTCACTTACTCTACTAGCTAGGGCGCATCTTTTGGGCTAGTTCTTGGAACTTTTCCATGATTGATTTTGCTGTTGCATGCCATTGAATTCTACAACCATAAGGCTGCAATTTTCTGCAGAAAACACATGTTTACAACAACCATCTTCTCTTGCTTCTTAAGTACCATCTTTCATCCTATATTCATTGCTAATCTTGATGTTTTACTTAACTAGTTTAGATCTTTGTATGTTGACTTAGATGTTTTATTTGGTGATATAAACTGTCATTTACTTCTCCAAATTAGGGACAACAAGCTTAACGTTTTGATCCATACTAACATATATCATTGCAAAGTGTCTTTTCTTGTGTCTCGGGCAGGTAAAATCATCTGGAGAAGTACTATACCCGTGGGGAAACAATTACTTGACTTACAAGGCATCTCTTCTCGCCTTTCATCCCTCTTAGACTTGAACTCTAGGGGCTTAAATTCCTCTTATATCCATCGCCATACCCCTAGGGTCACCAGGATCGCCTCCCTAGAGTGACCTAGTCACGCTTGAAGTGTGATGCCTACATCGAGGTGACATTGGGTGTAGGATTCCTAAGTTGTAGCACTTGTTTTGTGGTTCGGTTGGGCTTTTCCCAACCTACAACTCGTGCTATAACAAATACCACAATAAACATGAGGGAAATGCTTAGGGATTATAATACTACCTTCATTGCTTTGATCCCAAAAGAGGATAATCTGACAACATTTGAAAATTTTTGACCATTATCCTTATGCAATTGCATCTACATAATTATCTCAAAGGTCATTCATTTATATAAGACTAAAAAAGGCCTTATCGAAACAAATCTTGGGTGAAAAGTTCAGGTTTTTGGAAGGAAGACAAATCCATGAGGTAGTTGGGATAGCTTAGGAAATCCTCTGCTCAATCAAGACCAAAAATCAAATATCAATGGTAATCAAAGTGGACCTCTCCAAATCCCACAATAAGGTAAGTTGGGTCTAGCTGAGATTGACCCTTATTCACTTAAATTTTCATTGTAATTTTGTAGTATGGGTGATGAACTACATTACCTCTATATCCTGTGTTGTCTTAATCAATAGAGAAACATCCCCTTTCTTCAAGCTAGGTAGGGGTCTTAGATAGGGATTTCCCCTTTCCCCTCTCCTAGTTTTATTAATAATTGAAGGGTTGAGTAGATTACTAAAAGAGGCATCAGAAAATGGTAGCTTTAAAGGGATTTTCATTGGCTAGGCATGCAATATCACACATATTTTGTTTGTGGATGATGTACTGTTTTTTTGTGAAGGTGCTAGAAGGATAGTTTAAAAGTTTAAAAACATTTTGGACTTAATATGTAAACCTACAAGTATGCAAATAATTCTTGATAAATCCACTATGTCCATGTGGAGCATTCCAAAGCATGAACAAATATATTTCTTTGAGTTGTTTATGTACCAAGTGATAGATTTGGATCAAGGATCAAAGTACTTGAGATTTCACCTTAAACCAAATCTATACAAAAAGGGGGATTGGTAATGGTTGATTGCCAACGTAGAAAAGAAGATTAACCATTGGTGTAATCGGTGGCTCTCAAGAGGGGGAAGATTGGTACTTGTCAAAGTTGTTATGGAATCCATACTGGTACACTAGATTTCATTGGCTTGGGTCATGAAATTTATGTTGGAATCAATTAGGAAATTGTGTTATAAATTTATCTAGTCAAGAGAAAAAACTAAGAAAGGACTTGTATTGGCATCCTAGAAAAAACTAATGGTCCCAAAAGAAAATGGAGGATGGGGCTTAAAAAAAACTCTTCCTCTTCTCAAATGCCATAGAAGTAAAAAATGTATGGAGTTTGGTCCAAGGAAAAGGACTATGGGTCTAGGTAATCAGAGCTAAGTACTTGTACCCAGCCATAGTAGAGGATTAGACTAGGAACCCTGTGAAACAGGTGTATAATGCCTCAATTATATGGAAATTTGTGAACTCAACTTTCCAATGAATTGGTAATTGGTTGATTTGGAAAGTAGGATAAGGGGGTAAATTATAGATAGGGCTTGATCCTTAGATAGGTAGTAAATTCCAACATAGACTACCTCCTCGAGTAATATAGGAACTTCGAAGCAAAGGTTTTTTTTTCATCAAGACAAAGTTCTATTTGGGACAGTTCTACACATTGGAAACAAAAATGGCTCACCTGAGATTCCATGAAAGACAACAATGTCAAATTAGGGAAATATGAAGACTAGTTGTTATGGTCTCTTAACCCTTTTGGGAGTTATGCTCCCAAATGGGATATAGATCCCTTGTTGAGGAAGGTTTGGTGGGACAACCAGTTTGGTGGTGGAGTATCATTTGGAAGTTAAGGTGCCTATCCAAGAATAAAATATTCATGTGGCTGGAATTGAACAAGAATACATCTACCTAGGAGGTTTTAGAGGAAAAAAAACTTGTTTGGCCCAAGATAGTGTAATTTGTGTCAACAAGCAGAGGAAATTATAAATCACTTACTTCTAACCTATTCCTTTTCCAAAGAGGTCCAGAAAGAAGTAGGAAGCATGGCGGGGCTAAGGAATGCATCACAAGGAGGAAGCACTAAAGAAGTCGTTAGGTATTGGTATACAAATAAGGACACAAAGAAGACGAGAGAGTTACCTTTCAATAAAGTGTGTGGAATATGGCTCTCTATAAACCTAAAATCTTTGAAGGACATGAGATCCTTCACCTTAAATGTACAATTTATTCTCTAAATACACTAAATGTTTATCCATAGGTTGGGGAAAAACAAAAAAGGTCGATCAAAAAAGAAGAAGTCATCAATACTAACATTCCTTGGGCATACTTTGATGGTGCCTCTCAAGGGAATCCTCTAGTAGGAGGCTCGAGAGGAATCTTGTACCTTTCCTCAAATCATAATATAGCTTTCAAATCTAGCATTGGGTAAGAAACCAATAACTTTTGTGCACTGGTGACTGTCAAATTAACCCTCCAGTTGGCTCAAAAATACGATGCTACACAACTACAAATTTTGGGGGATTCTTTATTGGTTATCCAGTGGATTCAAAAGGAAGCATCTCTCATAAATTTTACATTACAACCAATTTTTGATGATATACAACAGCATACGATGGCCTTCTCACTCATTTCTTTGTATTTGATCTGTAAAATGTAATGGATATTCCACTCGAACAACTTGTCACAACAAATCTTATAATATTATGAAATCTTAGACTATGCAGACTAATTTTCCTTAGATCCCAAATTAATTAATTACTAGATTTGCTTGAATTTATGAAAATAACTGAAAACAAAAATGAAAGAATAAGAAAAAATATACTCACCATCCACACAATTGAACATAAGATGTATCATGGGAAACCCTATACGAGAGAAAACCCGGCTATAAGGTGAGGCTTATGCTCACTCTCTTTTCTTCGATTATGGAAAGCAAGTACAAAGAAAGAGGCACTCACTATGGAGTTTCCTTTGACACTATGTCCTGAATGGGTGCTACACAATCTCCCACCTCCTTTGTTATGATCTCAAAATACCACTTCTTGGATACTTTGCTCAATTATGGAACAAGTACAATACAAAAAAATGGAACCCCTTTCTCCTCCTAGCGACCTAGTATTTAACATAGTCTGATAGTCATCTAGGGTTAGGGTTTTGACTTCCTCAAACCTCAATTAGTGATTAGGTTTTGACCTTCTATAATCTTCTTAAAATTCCACAAGTAGCTAGCCCCATATGTGTGAGTGAGGTTGACATGGCATACACTAGTACCATGGTGGTCAAGAAGGTAGGTTAACTTGCATAAGGAACAATTTTTGCATATGAGCCATGATTGAGGCATTTTATGCACCGTTGGAAAGGTCTCAAAGTGTAGAATACCATCAAGGGTGTGTGCATAGGTTTCAAACACATTAACCCCCAAAAGTTTCATTTAATGCCTCAAAAATCTAGAAGGTTTTGGGCCCCAATTTTCCAAACTAGGACCTGCCACTAAATTGGCCCTACAAGTCGATTCCTCCAATTTTCTCACCTAGAAAGTACTAAGATAGATGACAAATTATATGATGATCCAATCTAGATTGGTCTCGTATCTACATGGACAAGAACAAGGTAGTGAATGACACTTCAAAAGAGGCATTGGAGCTAGAGCATGGTACCTAGACCATTTCCATATTTTAATATGGGCACACTATTGATCTCACTCATGCATCATGAATATAATTTTGTTTTTTCTAAAAATGGACAGAATGCATATTTCCCTTTTGAAAGATGTTTTTTTTGTGAATTATCTTGAGTCTTTATATTTCTATAATAATTTTATAAAAAATCATTTTTCTCGGTCTACCACTTAGGAAACCAGACTAGCAACAATGCATCAATTTGTCTGAAAGTTTGTGGAATTTATATCTGTTAAAATTGTATGCCTGAACATAATAAATCCTAAGACTACATTTTATACAAAATACTAGTTGATGTTTTTTTCCTAGATGACTACCATGAGGTGGGATTGAGATGCCTAGACCTCCTACAATCAACAACAAACTAAAAATGCTAGATATCATTAAAAAATAGGTGACAGGGTGGCCCTCAACAACAAGCACCTGAGGTCCAACCATCTTCTTCGCCATTAGGTTCAGCTTGTGGTCGAGGAGTTTGACCGTAATTGGACATTGTTGAGCTACAACAGAATTATTTGTTTGGTTTCATGTCGTTCAACAAGAACTCGACCCATCAACAATTTTAAGTGCCAATAGATATCCATTGTTTTCAAATATTGAGAGATGTGAGCCCGAGTGTTTCCAGTGTCCGATACCCAGGAGATAGTGGATTGGAGCACTTCCTCATCCGAGACAAAATGCCTCGGGACACGGACATCGACCTCGGTGATATCGATTTTAGTTCCAATTTCAAGAGGGGTATGTTCTTGGTAATCCTCAACAAAATCNAGAGCCAGAGCAACCCCTATTTTTTCAAGATGAACCCCCCCTAGCGCATCGAGAGTGGTTTCATATGGCCATTGCAACAAAATGGCATAGTTGGGATGATGGGAAGAAGTAGAAGGGACGGGTAAGAGTATTAGAAAGTAGTTGAGGAGGTGGTGTCTGCAAGAAGAGCAGAGGGGGAAAACCCAAGAGAGTGTCAGGGTGATAAAGCTTCCAATTGTCCCATACTATAAATGAAGGACGCGGCTATAATGAATTGAGAGAAGGGTTATAAAGGAGATGATGACTGTAGGAGAAATCATAACGGATTGCATGGTACAGAGGACGATCTAGATCGGAGGTAGGTACCATTGGAGCGTCATCAGATCAAGGCGGTCATAGGAGCATCGAAGATCCATGAGAAGGGAAATACATGTGTTGGAGGGGAGGTTAAATCGCATAAAGTGACATGATAGATGTAGGTGGGGTGTGGCGGGAGCCAGTAGGTTGGGGTGATGCATGGTGTCCTGCCTCGGGTGGTGGACCCATGTTCCGTCACTTCCCTGTCACCTTATACAGGGGCCCTTTTGAAAGATGTAATTTTGTATATTTTTGTCTTTTTAAGTTATGGAACAATCACACATTTTTGAAGATAAAGCTTAGAGATTGACGATAGTGGACATTTTTCATATTTGGATATTGAAAGTTGTAACTAATGTCCTTTTAAGTCAAAGACCAACTATCTTTTTTTATATATCTCACTAATATATAATGCATGTATGCATAGTTGTTGCTCCATCTGGCTACAAAGCCTTTATTTTTTAATGTCTTAAGGCATGTGCCATTGCAATTATGTTTTATATAAATAAAATTACATATATTTTATGTAATTTTACATACAGGGGCCATTTTGAAAGATGTAATTTTGTATATTTTTGTCTTTTTAAGTCATGGAACAACAACACATTTTTTAAGATAAAGCTTAGAGATTCGCGATAGTGGACATTTTTCATATTTTGATATTGAAATTTGTAACTAATGTCATTTTAAGTCAAGGAAAAACTATTTTTTTATCTATAGCTCACTAATATATAATTCATGTATGCATAGTTGTTGCTCCATCTGGCTACAGGGCCATTATTTTTTAATGTCTTAAGGCATATGCCAATGCAATTTTGTTTTACATAAATAAAATTACATATTTTTTCTTTGGAAAAAAAAAGATTTATCTTAATATTAAAATCACTATTTTTTTTTTTTATATAGGCTTGAACCATTTTATTGGTGTGAAAGCATGACTTAACATTGCTTATAGTTGGTTGACGCCAACTTGATTTAGCTATGGTGGTGAGGGAGAGAATGTTACCTATGGAATTTAATATGTTACCTATAGTTGATAATTTAACAGAAGTCTCAGTTAATCATGGACGGATTCTAAGTGATACCCATGCGCTTCCACTCTAATCCAGTATTTGCAAGGAGTAGAAGATAATATAACTTCAATTTTAAACAACTGAAGTTAATATGATACCATCTCCTTTTGCCATCTGTCAATCCTTACATGTAGAATGCTTTTCAGTTCAAAGTTGCATCCATTACGATCTACAATGAAGATAAGGTTGAATAAATGTTACTTCACTGCAATTACAATTAATGATGTGAGAATTCAATTACATTATCCTCAAAAAAATATTTATATTTTCATATCATTATAAACAATTATATACAATTACTATTAGAAAATAGTATAAACAACTATTAGAAAATAGTATAAACAACTTTGTTGTTCTTATTTAATTGGTTTTTATTACAAAGTGTTTAATTAATTGGTTTTATTATTATTATTATGACTTGTATATATTAAAAATGAATGATATAAGGTGCATAATATTTGAGACAATGAATGTCTCTCAAAATTAGAATGTAAGTTTACAATGAATATCTCTCATAATAAGAATGTAAGTTTACAATGAATATCTCTCAAAATTAGAATATAAGTTTAAAAGGTTTCAGGTTATGAAATGTATCTAGACAAATTTCTAAATCACTTCCAATAAAAATACATCCATAATTGTTTACTAGAAATTCATATTCCTACAAATAATATTTATTAGACATGTGTATTTTTAAAATAAAATATCAATTTTTAATTATTATAAATTGTATTCATTTATAATTTTTATTTATTACAAAATAAATATTCTAACACACTCTTTGGCTTTATTATTAATATCCAATAAAGTCATCTTAAAATCGATGGTATAACCTTGATTTATTGAAATGTGGACCTCTTAAATCACAAAGAGAACATGGATACCTTTAAAACATGCAATTATGCTTGAGCTTTAAGTTTTGTCAACTTACATTCATTAGAGGATGGTTATAGGCAAGTTTTGTCAACTTACATTCATTAGAGGATGGTTATAGGATGTTGTTCAAAGTATATAAGGAAGTTTCGAGGTATTAATAAGTTGTTCAAGATAGAGATTACAAACCTCCCAAATCATAATAGGGAGAACTTAGGTACCTACTAAGTATGCAATTCAATTAATTATGAGAACATGGATACCTATTAAGTTTAATTATATTTGAATTTAGATTTTAATTTTAATTATGTTTGAATTTATATTTTAATTAATTTGAAGTAAAATTAAATAGTTTAAAGTTATATTTAGTTTAAAATCATATAAATATTAATGTAGAACTAAATCCTGAACGAAAAATATTGTAATGTGGTTGAAAAAGCTTATAATTAAGAAGGTGTTATACAAATAACAATTATAAAAATTGAAAATATACAATGAATGCAAATGTTTTCGAATAATGTTATTATAGGGAAATTGTTATACAAACAATTATGGACTTACACCCTCATATCAATGTTTAGATTGGAAATACTTTCAATATATGTAGTGATCCATAGATCACTACTATCTCACAATTGTTTTTAATGTAGAATTATTGCACTACTTTTTCATAAGTGAAATAATTATAATACGATCGTAGAAATTCACATTATTGCACTACTTTTTCATAAGTGAAATAATTATAATATGGCCATAGAAATTCACATAGTGATTCTTCTTTTGCATGGTTAGATATTCAACATTTTACACTACTACATAGCTTAGAATTAGGGACAAATATGAAACTTTGAACCCTTTGACTTAATGTAAAAGGCTAATAACAAATTTTACATCGCAAAGATCAAACACCGACTTGGTTACTTTACCTCTTTTAAAGATAAGCATTCGTCTTTTGAATCTCCTCGATGATCTTATATGTAGACGAGTTATCCATTTTCCCTTTTTTCTTCCTAATATCTATCCATTTAGACAATTGATTTGACTCTAATGAAGTTTCCAATAACATTAATTGCATTTATTCATTTCACTTAAACAAATGCGTTGGCTCTCTTTCCTAGTTTGAATTATTTGTCTCCTCTTCACCTCTCATCCTTTGAGGGACAATCAATTGGGTTAACAAGCAACGGAGAGATGGGACATTATCGACACTGTGAGTTTGATGTCTCTACTTCATATTTTTTTGGAGCTCCCACAAAGTGTTTCAATGGGATTATTATACTAATTTGTATTTTTGTATATTTTATTTATGTGTTCTATATAATAGATAGCAATGATATTAAAGTCAGTTTTTTTGCCACGTTCGACAAAAAAGTAACGATATTAAGGAGAATACTATCATATTAATAAAAAAATTACATCTAAAAATGTTAATACCTCAAAATTCTTTTTTTCTTAAGTAATGGTGTGGAGAACATTATTATATCAATTAAAAATTTCACTTAAAAAATTTATTAATAAAAAGAACAAAAAAAAACTCTGGACTCTTTTCTTTAAAAAGAAAATAGAGCTTTAGTTTTTTCTTACAAAATGTGTATTGGAAAGGTGGCAAAACCTATCATAATTAAGATGTTAACTAGTAGTGAGGACAACCATCATTGGTTGTTATCCACAAATGTGGGTTGACTCATCATCCTTATTCAAGGAAAAGGAAAACCACGCCACTTGAAATGACCTGCTAGTGGTTCATACCGACACAGACTTACACCCCTACCAAATGCTCTTGGGTCTTTGGTTCATTAACATGTTTCTTTACATCCAAATAAGATGAGCTCTTAGTCAATCAAAAGCAGTTTTAAGTCTTACTCCAAAGTTAAAGGGTGGTTTTAGCCAAGATAATATTTACAAGAAAGTCAATATCCTTTATAATCATCATTAAAACTACCTCAAGTTAAATTATG